>JANAVB010000664.1:0-50458 GCA_029216955.1 Iris pallida | reverse complement strand
CCCTCATAACCCAGGCAGGGACTCAGGTTGTCCAAAAACAACTAGAAGTACCCGAATTATCTAGAGTACCGGCTGGATATGTAAGGTTCCAAGAAGGCAACGTTATGGTTGCGGTACACCAGATGTGCAGGACGGATATTCTGCAATCAACGGAACATTTCTCGGATAGAATCTGGGGCGCGACACTTCCGTCAAGGTAAAGATGCCTCATTTCCTCATCAGTGAAAGATGGGACCGACACAAAGAAGGAGTAGCTGTCCACCCGCATGAGCACAATACGGCATTTGAACATGGTCAAACAGGTCCAAGGCATATCATGATACTGATATATGAATGCATCGTTAATCGTCGCGTTCCCTCAGGGCCAGGTCGCATCAGAGAGGGACAGTGCATTAGCAGCCACCCCATCAGATAGTAGGTAGGTTAGCTCAATTCGGTTGAAATCTTTCGTAACGTCACGAGCTATGGTTCTGGTCGTAAAGATACGACGCCCCGATAGATGCTGCACACCATGGCTGGAAGTAGAGCTAGCCTGCCTCCGAAAACTAACTTGACAGCAGGAAGGATCAGGTTGCGGCTGATTCTCTCAATCAATCCAACACCCCCCGCGACCACACAGATCCTCAGCCATATCATCAGAAATCCAGCCAAGAGGGCCTTATTGGACAAGGCTTGGGTATATTGATAGAAGTAGCTGAATGTGTCGGACTGGCTTCTAAATCTGTCACCAGAAGCTTTGGTCCTCTTGGTGCTTTACACTGAGCATCCACTCCTACATGGGTCTAAGGGCCCTGAGGGACAACCCTGCCCGAGGCGCTAAGTTCGAACAAGTAACTGACCCAAGCTTTGGTGTGAGGAAGGGTCCCCTCAAAACTTTCATCCTTCTTCTTTGACATTTGTTGACAAGTGCTATGGTGACATAGAACCTCCCGGTAAACGGCAATGAACCTGGGAAACCGCCGCTCTAAATCATAATTCGTGGGGGTATACTCTTCATAAACTTCATCTTTCCATGGCAACTTGGAGACGTCGTGAAGGGCGAGCCCCATTCTCCAGCAGGTGTATAAAAGGTCCTCGTACGACGATTGTATATCTCGAGGAGCGCTATGAACAGCATTGTGTTTACAGGAAGACCATAGCAAGTACCTTATGTAGCATAGTAGAGGCCGAGCTGCTGTAAAGTATCCCTATAAGTCGACAGAATCTAAAGCGTCAAGTTGACCCATGGAGGGGAACGACACATCCAATCCTGTAGCGACAGTCTACCCGTAGGATATGATCCTTTAAGGATACGGTTGTTGGGCCTCAGGTCATTTATAAAACTACCAGGGACTAGCCGACGACAGAACAACTGACCGACTCCCTGGTCGCGACCGCTGACCGCACTCGTCTATTATAATGGATATCGCCTATAAAGATTGTTTGCCGGTTCTGAGTTATGGGGTCCGCCAATCTCCTCTCGATAGGCACCATGTTAAAACTTGATAGAGAGAAATGGCGTTCCATCTGAGGAAGGTGAATCAACAGCCCGTTGGAAAGAAAATCCTACTCATAAATAGCTCCAGGGTACGGGGGTTCAAGACAACTATAGCGTCTTCGAACAAGAACGCGGGCTTCAGATGAATGTCCCCTAGCTTCCCAGAATTCATCATACTAAGTAAGTAGAAAAATGATTGGTTCCTGATCTCCCTTAACCTGGCCTCAGGTTGATTGCGGGTGATCTGAGTCGACACGTGTTCGACTATCTGGTCAAATCTCACACCCAACGTAGATTGGGCATATCCTATCAAGAGCTCCCCCGATGGAGCTATGGGCAAGTTCACTTTAAAGAACAAAGAAGAAGTCAAGTTAGAAAAAGTTCATCTCTTCAGCCATGCGACCTTGCCAAACGGAACCTATGCAACATAGCGGCTTAAAGAGCATGAGACGCATGCGACTAGGTCATATAGTGCCCATACGGCTCAGTCGTGAGACACTTAGGCGGCTCAGTCAAAAAATTGCTCAACTGGCTCAATCATAAGGCTCTTATGAAGAACTTATACGACTCAGTCATGAAGTGCTCATGCGGTTCATTAATGAGGCACCTATGAGGCACTTATGCGGCTCAGTCATGAAGTGCTCATGCGGCTCAGTTATAAGGCACTTATACGGTTCAGGTGGCTCAGTCTTGAAGTGCTCATACAGCCCAGATATGAGGCACCTATACGGTTCATACGGTTCATGGCAATTATGCGGCTCAGTCATGAAGTGCACATGCAAATCAGGTCCTGGAGTACTTATGCGGATCAGGTTCAAATGTATAATGCTTATGCGGCTTTGCTCATGTGGCCCTATCATACAGAACACATGCGGTCCAGATGAGATAGGGCATGCATCGGCCTGGCTTAAAGCACAGAAAGTAATATAGCATAGGCCCGCACATAAAATATGCGATATGGCCATTCAAAAATTTTAGACATCGTCTTCTCGCTGTCCTTACCTTTAATAGGGGTTGCACGTCGGGATGAATGGAAGGAGAGTCTGCCACTCTCGACGGAGAAGCAAGTCCCTTCCCTTTGGCCGTAGCACCAGTCGACTTGGAAGCTTTTGGAGCCATGGCAGAAAGAATGATGAAGACGAAGGAGAAAAAGATGAAAAGAGAAAAATCTCTCTGAAATGACCCCTATTTATAGAGTTTCTGAAAAGTGCCTCTTCGGTTCTCGAGATCATTAAAGATAATGACGACGTTTGGGGATTTTATCCCTAGTAACCGTCGGCTTTATCTCGAAAAGAGAGCCCAAATCCAAAATTGAATCAAGAAATTAAATACAGTAGTAACAGCTGGCGGGCTGGATGGGGTCTCTCTGTGGCTCAAGATTTCCCTGTGGCTTGAAGACTCCCTGCGGCTCGAGATCTCTCTGCGGCTCAAGATTTCCCTGCGGCTGAAGACTTCCTGCGGCTCGAGATCTCTCTACGGCTCAAAAATTCCTGCGACTTGAAAACTCCCTGTGGCTTGACATATCTCCATGCTTCTTATTCAAGGTATTCCAAATTTGTAATTTGAAAACTATGAAGGGGATCTTGTAGAAGTATGGAAAATATGGGGTTCATACGGATCAATTTGCCGCATATATACTTTAGGCCAAACAGGTCCTCATAAAGGAGAGCCGTATGACAGATTCAACACCTTATGCGGCCCGTCGACAACCAGACTAATTCGAGCCACAGAAGAAAGATATGCGGCCAAGTGGATCAGTTCGTCTGTGTCACGACCCGTACCCTAGAGTAAGGGCACGAGACGTGGGTACGTCCAGCCTACGCCGTAGTGTCGGTGGTAGAACGCTGTCCTAGGTATGCATCTAACAGTATAAGGCTAAGCAGTTTATACTCCCCGAATGGGGGTGACATAGAAGAATGTAAACTCAATCACAACTAAGGAAGAAGAAGCATGATATGATATAGAACTCAAATAAAATACAGATGATCAGAAGAGTCTAAGTGTCTAAGATAACAACTCAGCAACATCCATAAATACAAAGTCTCAACTACAGAGTATGAAAGAATATATACAATCCAGATCTCAATGACAGAAATAAAGCCTAACTAAACTAGTCCCAAGACAACGTAAGTAAGATAAAGCCTAACTAAACTAGTCTAGGCAGTAGGGGTAATGTCATCAGCTAGAGCTGGATCCTCCTGAGAGTCCAACTTACAAGTGTCGTCTAGGGCTGTCCCATAGAAGGTGTCAACACCAACCTCATCCTCGTCCTCTGTAAACATTCAACGGTGCCCAATCAGGACGGAGCGAGCACAATACATCTCAACCGTTCATAGCAGGTTAGAAAATATAATCATGTAGTAAAGTAAGATACAGGAAACTGAAAGAAAGTACAGAATGTAAACAGAGAGAGAACTGTAATAGAATATCTACTATAAGTAGAGAACTAACAGTGGCTAGTGAGTCAGAGTACAATATAAACATGTGAATGGCATAGGGGATTCTGATGCTACACTATGGAAGAATTCTGATGCTACACTACTTGGATATTATTCACATGTCTACTTCTACTCCACCGTACCCCTAATCAATACACAAAGATCCAGCCAGGTTATGTTATAATTCATGTAACGGCCCCTGAAGGGTGGTACATAATAGTCCCATAAATGGGGATTCTAAGAAAGCCCATAAATAGGGGATTCAAGGAAGACTCTGTGATCATGAGAGTACATGTCACAAGTGATTCAATGAACCATAAAGCATAGTGATACACCATGTAAGTGAAACGCACAGAACATGTAGTATTTGATGCTCCTAAGGGGATAACATCTCAAGAAAGGATCCATATAGTACTAATCCGTGTGACCAACGTGACAGTATCAAGTAAAGTAATTTAAAGCAGGAGAATAATTCTAACAGGATATGAAATGATCAGAGAATGTACTCGCATGTATCCTGAGTATCTGAAGAATATCTACAGTCCGAGGAGTGGTGTCTGTCTCCTATAGAACAGTACAAGTCACTATAAGTCTAAAGTGATAATAAGATGCAATTCAATGCATTATATATGAATCTAGGTCAATCTAGACCAAAGTCAACTCTTGGTCAACTCTAGTCCTCAATACTAGTCAAACTAGGTCAACTAGGTCAAGCCTAATCCCAGCAAGTATCACTAAGCCTAACTAGTCTATACAAGCACACAACAACACAAGGCTAAACAAGCCATCACTCACAACCATCTATATATATTTATCATATATATATATATACATCTAAAATTGGTTAAGGCATCTATAGATATTAGGCTATAACAAGGCAATATTATCACACAATAAGTCATGTATTAAGATGCTAAGAGATAGAGGGTGATAGTGTTAAGTGTCAAGTATGCATGTGATACATCATGTGAAACTAAATCTGTATTAAGACCAATGTGTAAGTGTTAATACCAGTTTGCATTATCTAGATTCACATTTTCAAGAAAGGGTTATAGTGTACAAGTGTGTTCAGATTTTACATCAAGTTAAAGGGGTTGCATGGCTTGTCTAATATACATCTCAGTTAAGGGTTACAAGTTATACATTTCAGAATTTAAAACATCAGTTAAAGTGTGTTATAATACCATGTATAGGAGGAGGGAAAGGACTATGAGATTGTGTGTGTGCTTAAAGGAGAAACATGTGTGTTAGAGTGTGTGTGTCATACAATGTGTGTGTGTGTTAATGAGCTCACAGGAACCCAAGGACAGGGACTGGACAGTGAACCACTAAGGTAAATCACATGTCCAATGTGGACAGATCCTTTAATAACAGATGGACTGCACAGGGAAAAATCTGAACTAGCTAATGTGTGTGTACATGAATTGTAAAACAGTGAACTATTAGCTAGTGAAGGAAACCTGTGTGTTTCTCAGGTTCCCAATTCCAGTGTGTGTGTGAAAGGGTATACCTGGTGTAGTGTTAGGCAAATGTCATAACATGGGATCTAGGTATGTGGCATATTGTACATGGCAATGTATCATATAAACTAATTCAATATATATATATATATATATATATATATATATAAGTATGCCTTAGCCAACACTCCAGTCACAACATGTAGTGCATCACATAGAATTTGTAGTACAAGGAGGTTAGATGTTCAAGAAAAATTATACCTGTGTCACATAGGTGTGTGTTTGTGACAGAAATTTAGTTTAAACATTTGAAAACAATGTGTGGGAGGAGAATCAAACAATTTCAGTTTCAGTCCTCTCAAAACCAGTCTACAACATTTCACCATTCTTGAAATCTCAGGTTTTTAACACATTCAATATTAGGTATCAAAACCTATTCACATATATCTATACCATTCTCAGGTAGTGACAAGGCCATAGAAGAATCCCAAAAATCATATATGTGAACCTTATTTCATTCTCAGGTTTACACTCAATTTAAATCTCATTTCTCATTCTTGAATTCTCAGGTTTACACAAATCGGAAATTTCTCAGGTTCACATTAATGTTGAAACATTTACTAAACAACTAACTCACATGTGAACTTGAATCAATCAACTTAAATCAATACCCAAATGAATCCCAGTTATACTAACACATGTATACAACATGTAGTTTACCAATTAACTCATAATTAACATTCCAAAACTTCACGAAATAGTGATTATCTAGGTATCAGTATTTGAAAGCAGGAAACCTGCTCAAACATCAATTTGAATCAAATAGCAAGGTGTGACCCTAAAACAGTGTGTGCAGACACTAGATATACATGTACTCGTGTCCAGGAAGTGGTTCGTGTCCACAAAAGTGGACACAAAGAGTCAAATAATCGGATTACAGAAGTATCAGTAAATTCACTGAACACAGCCTCGTGCGGGCGTGTCACAGGCTCGTACACCCGACACACGACACCAGTATCCTCGTGAACGTGTCCCTGTGTTCTCCCATAGTAGGGCTACACCGTCATGTCCCTGTAACACCATCACGACGTGTCCACGAAGGATACGAAGCTCATATCGGACAACACTTGCACGCTCGTGCAGTACCGTGCAAATCGCGTGCTCACGCGATTGCGTGTCCGATACGACACGAGACCCTCTAAAAATTTGTGGGTGGCACGTCAGACATTTCCCCTAGGTGCTGACCAAAAATGGTCGTGTCTTGTGTCGTGTCCAGTGAGAACTGGACACGAGGTAGCAGGACAGTAAATCATGGCCTCGTACACATGTTCGTGTCCAATTTTGGACACAAAAAATAAGCAGAAATCGACTCAGTCACTTGCAAAATTAATACCCATATATAGGGCTATAAATCCATGAAATTAGTTTTTAAATTATAATGTTTTAATCCATTCAAGCAGTTCATCAAACACTTAGCAATACACATAGACACGTGTCCGATACGGACACCAAACGGACACGAAATTGGCTCAAACTTCAGCGACAGCTAGGAGACTCCTAGATCTAGCCCTAAATGTAAAGAAAATAGAATTTTAGATCAATTTGTGGAGTTTTACCTATAGGTGCAAAAAGCATGAAAAAGCTCCAAATGGGGGATTCTCTCTTGCTAGCCAAATGCTCCCAAATTGTCCCAAAGCTGGGATTAAACCACACAATTAGAAAATATGAGAGTATTTGGTTCTGTAATAAACTAGAGTTAAAAAGGATTTAAAATGAGAAATCTATGGATTGGGAAGAATGGACAAACCTTTCTTTTTCTATGTGTTGAAATGAAATAAAAGAGGCAAGAACTAATGCATAAGTATTTATATAGGGTGGGGATCCCTATGTGGCTGGTCACTTAGGATTTAGTTAGGGTTAGGGCTTCTAGTTATGGGCTGTGGGCCAAGTCACAAGTCATTAAGTCCAAAAATCACAAGTCATTTCATTAAACCACAAACCATGAAATAATTTCACTTAACTAATCCTCCTAATCCAAAATTAGTTTCTAAGTGACTAAGGTAGGTTAACCTAGGTTAGACTAAGGTCACTATGGCTAGGGTTAGCTTTTAGATTAGTCTACAAGTCTCTATAAGTCAAAGCCCAAACTAGGAATCACCAATTCAATAAATCATCAAATAATTCAATTAAGTCAAAATGACCAAATTACCCCTAGACTAAAAATGATAATTAAATCATCCTAATGACATAGTTAGGCTCTAGGTCATGCAGTCTCTAGAGTTCACTGGCAGGACACCAAAATCATAAGTCATGATTTTAAATAGTTTAAAAATGATTACAAATTACCAAAAATCATAATATGAAATAAATATCAATAATAATAATTATAATTACAAAATTTCAAAATTACCCTCATCTGAAAAACTTGGTGTTACAATCCTACCCACCTTATAAAAATTTTGTCCTCGAAATTAAGAGGCAAAACTACATTGATGAGAAGGATAGATAATCATACCTCACGGTGCAAACAGATATGGGTATCGCTCGCGCATCTCATCCTCCCGCTCCCAGGTCGACTCTCCTGGATAATGATGCCTCCATGCGACGCGAACCAAGGGTATCACCTGGTTTCTCAGCACCTTCTCTCTCGGCGATCCAGAATCTCTACAGGCTGCTCTGGATAACTGAGAGGTCCATCCTCAATCTCTGAATGATCGAGTATATGGCTAGGGTTAGCCATGTACCATCCCAACTGTGATACGTAGAATACGTTGTGGACACCCACTAGTACAGGTAGCAAGTCTAGCCTATAAGCCACATCACCGACCCTTTCGCTGATCACGAAAGGTCCGATGAAGCACGGGCTAAGCTTCTCACCTCCACCAAAATGTATAGTGCCACGAGTCGGAGATATCAGCAGAAAAACCATGTCTCCAACCTAATCACAAGCAAGGTCTCAAGTTACTAATAATCAAACATGATCATCAACTCAACAATAACCTATTTCTAGTCCTATCTCCAGTCAACTAAATCAAACATTGACAATGGTTAACTACTGGTCAACAACTAGTCAATTTCGCAACATACAAGTACTTAGTCATCAACTGGTCAACTTTTTCGGATTTCACCTATGCTAGCTATCTAGGTGTTGGCAACTAGAGATTAGCAAAAGAAAACTCTATAATAGGCTAGCTCTTAACTTTCCAATCCTATCGAGTTACCCATAACTAAATACCTATAAGCTAAGCACACCAATCCCAAATACCATATATATATATACTCAAGAACAACAACCCATTGCACATACCCTAAGTATATCATCTATATATATATAACTGATCAACCAAGGGTTAAGGTAGACTAAACTTATAAGGGACTGGAACAAATGCTTAGAACTAGGCTAAGGATGAACGGTCTGAATCATTAGTGTAGACAAAAGATAATGATGCTAAGAAGACTAAAATTATAAGCTAAAGGGCAGGATATTTGGGTCCACTAGTACAGTCAAGTGAAAGAAAACCTACATGGTGACTGAAACATGCCTCTAGATAAACCTGGCCTCTCCTCTCTATCGGGCTGAACCAACCATATGCAGGACAGTGATCTGAAGGAAGGGAACCAAACTGGTGTATAGGAAATGCAATAGGCAGTATACCGCAAATGAGTGCAGGCTACGTACCAATCAAAATGCATTACATATACACAAGCTATATATATATACTTTACCCTCATCACCTATCTCTACTCAAAGTCTAATAACACACACTCCCTACTACATGCCTATCACTCCAAGAAAAGGTCAGATACTACAGGGTGTGTTGGGACAGAACTGTGGTATAGCATGGCTGCTTATGGAGATGCAGAACAATCATATGTAGGACAATAATATGTAGGACACCTACATATGGAAAATTGAACCAATGCCCAGGTAGAGGCTTGGAAGACTGAACCAATCATGAAAGAAAGGGTTTGGACATGTATCTGGACAGGTGGGCTAACTAGATATCATCTGTATCTAAGAATGAAAGGGGATAGAACAATGATCAAGGAAGAACTCTTATTAACAACCCACATTATATCCCAATGTATACAACTGTCCAAGTGGACTGAACAACCATGCCCAAGAAAAAGTTGGAACTCCACTGTAGGGCAGGTACTGCAGGTTAAAATGAAGGGTATTGCAAGGCTATCAGTAAGGTAATATGTGAAGAGATGCAGTATGTCACCATGTACAGAAGTAAGGATTAGTGCAGACCTCTACTATGCATGATACTGACTCTCCAGATGTGCAGAATATGATAAGTGGTTGATGGTTATATTGGTGAGTCAATAATTGGGGTCTGAACTATGGTCCAGTGAACCTATGATGCAATATGGTAGGTAATGAAAGTTGAGTGCAGGGAACAGTTTGTACAAGTCTGAACCAAGGGAATAGGGTATCTAGTGAAGGGTCTGTACACTGCCTATAAGGCTGATCAACACGAATGAACTCTACACAAAGAGAACTTAACTAAAATAGAAAACTGAACCAACTATAGGCTAAATAACTTGTCAATACCCTATACAACAATGGCCTATAGATACCAACCAACCCATCACATATGCCAATATCATCTGTAATCTATATGTATATATAGACCTCTCAGCCTTAGGTGAACTGCAACTATACTCAAGGACAGGCTCTGGTCATGGGTGTCTCACTGGAAAAGGTAAGGAAAGTAATAACAATCATGAAGGCTGTAAGGCATACTAACATCCTATATGTAAACTGGTTGGTATTATAAATAACAAGAAAATTATCTACAATGGGTTACTATTCTAATACCACTACTAACTATCATCTCTAGGGTACAGACACTCTACAAGTCGTCATATCATTACACTATGAAGATCTACCTATGAATAAGTTCTACAAACTAAAATATCCTTACTCTTAAGTTATTTATAACAACAGAAGGGTATGATGTTTAAAACCTTCTCAAGATACAATCTGTTAATCATATGCGTCTGTCTAAAATCATGTTGTCCAGAGTCTTCGTCATGCTAGTGAGCAAGGCTACGATAATCACAGAGTCCTTGACTAAGGTACGTACCTCTAGGTTCATGGTATTTAAAATTTTTGCATTGCCGCATGCGACGGCGAAAACCTTAAATTCCTATACCCGAGAAATACATCCAAAATCTGACTATATGTCCTTACTATGCCAACTAACACGACTATCGAAGATTCTAGATCCCATAACTAAGGTGACCTAGCCCATATGATTTCTCAGAAGAAAACAACCATAACACAAGAATAACAGAACAAAATTGATCGGTCAACAAGGAACAGATGGGATCGAATTTCAAGATAGTTATAAGAGGCAATTGCAGAAATGGAATCGAGAAGATCAAAACCTGCAGAAACATCTCCAATAGCCTGTGCATCCTTGACTGTCTCGGCGAAAGCTCGCCCTTGCTGGTTTCCCCTGGTCTGCTGCTGATGCTGCATGAACCGCTGCTGCTGAGAGAAATCGGGAATGACCGAAAAAATTCTCTGTACAGACAGAGGTGCACCTCTAATGTAGCAGAAATACCAACCTGAGTCGGTACAACAGAAGCTGCGGTCTCGAGGCCCTGATGAACAGAACGAGAGGTGGACAGCCTCTCGATAGTATTCCTCGAACCGAAGCAATGAGATCATGTCTCCATAACTATTATGAAGATATATCAAAATAAGAAGCAATTACTGGAAATAAAGCAAAAATTCAAAGGAGGATAGTTTATATTCAAGGGAAGACAATAAATAGCAAATTTAGATAAAATGAATCTGATTAAGAGTTTTTCCTAGTGTGATTGAGTACCTTCAAAATATTCTAATCCTACTGCAGGCTGTAGTGATACTCTAGTTCGAATACCACTACACAAACTCGACTTGCATGGGCCACCACTAAAAATGTGTCACGACCCATACCCTAGAGTAAGGGCATGAGACGTGGGTACGTCCAGCCTACGCCGCAGTGTCTGCGGTAGAATATTGTTCTAGGTCTCAATGCATCTAACTGTATAAGGCTAAGTAGTTTATACTCCCCAAATGGGGGTGACATAGCAGAATGTAAACTCAATCACAACTAAGAAAGAAGAAGCACGATATGATATAGAACTCAAATGAAATACAGATGATCAGAAGAGTCTAAGTGTCTAAGATAACAACTCAGCAACATCCAGAAATACAAAGTCTCCACTACATAGTATGAAAGAATATATACAATCTAGATCTCAATGACAGAAATAAAGCCTAACTAAACTAATCCCAAGACAACATAAGTAAGATAAAGCCTAACTAAACTAGTCTAGACAGTAGGGATAATGTCATCATGTAACACCCACTTTTCTAAAATGAGGGTAATTTTGAACTTTTATAAAAGTTTATTATTTAATAATAGGATTTATGATTTATGGGAATTTTTAATTAATTTAATACTATTTAAAATTGGTGAATTATAATTTTGATGTGTTAGCTAGTGAACCCTAGAACTGTTGAGCCTAGAGACTAACCATGACCATGGGGACCTAACCATATGATTAGAATGACTAATTACAACTTTTTAGGCCAAGGGTATTTTGGTCATTTTGTGACTTTTGAATTATTTAGGATTTTGATTAATTGGTGATTTTAGATTATTTTAATAATATTTAAATTGATGTATTATGATTTTGGTCATTTTTTATATTTTAATATTTTGGAAAATTTTTATATTTTAATATTGTTTTTATTGGATTTGTTTAGTCGGGTTTGAGTTTCGTCTCGTTCCGACTTGTATTGTGACCCGGGTAGCTTAAACTCTAGATGGGACCCAATATTAAGTTAAGCATGGCCCAAAAAATCCAACTTTTAAGTTAGTTAATGAAACTAATTTTTATCATGTTAGAATGGTTAAGTTAGAGACTCAAAGCTAGATCATTTTGACCCCAAACTTGAACCTAGTCTAGACTTAACCATATGAGACTAGAGAGGGGCAATTAGGACATTTTCCATTAGCCCTAATGGACTCTTTATGGCAGCGACCTTTAGGGGAGAATGATTTATTTCATTTATTACAATCTTGCCTCTTTTATTTTCCTTTTGTTCTTCCCTAATTTTAGAGAGCTTTCCCATTGATTTGATCTCCAAATTAAATCATTCATTCACCAAACCTTCCCTCAATCATTCCCATTCTCCGAGGAAAAGGTGCTACCAAGGATTGGAAGAGGAGTGCAAGAAGGAGTGTCCACTTTGAGGGATCTTCGTATCGGAGCCGTGTCTTAAAGGATTTCATTGGGACTCCACTCCCAATAGGTAAAACCCATCCTCTAAATCGATTTTCTTTGCATATAAATTAGTTTTGAATCCGTAGGATCTATCCTCATGCATGTGTCCCATTTAGATTCAAATTTGAGACCATTTGGAGCTCTCTTGAGGATTTTAGATATGTGTCTTGTGTCCTACTTGATAGATCCCAAATTAGGACACCCCATGTGTATGTATATATGATAATAGTTTAAATAAATATTTAAATTTAGTTTTAGAATGGTTAGAGAGTTGATTGATCTTAGTTAGGATGGTTAGAATGAGTTTCATTTGGATACCTATGTTTGTATCCAAGTATCTTGGCCTATATGTGTTCTTTTGTCCAAAACAACTCAAATTCGTCATAATATTCATCTACGTTTTTATTAACCAAAGCAACTTAGAAATATAACTTTTAGCTTAGAACTCCAATTTATCTTCCGCTTTTTTAAAAGAACCGTATCGAAGTTAGCTTTCCAAATATATATTTTAATAAGCCAAATTCTTTCTGTAACTTTCTGTAAAATTATTTGAGTGTCAGTTGTACGAAAGATGAACGTGTTTCGGTATTTTTGCGATTTTGGAAGCTTCCGGACACGAAAATGCGATCCGTTTGAAGTTTCGGAAAGTTAACACGAAGGACTACAACATAATTTAATCCTAGAATTTAGTAGAGGCCCAATTGGTATAGTATTGGTTTTAAGTAGAAGAGTGACTATATGATATATGCATTTTGTGTAACCTATGAGCCTATGTAGTATGGATATTAAATGAATATAGAGTATGTAATACATGATATGTTAGATGAATGAAATGACATATATATATGATATATATCCTCTTTACATTAATGTATATATATGGTTGAATGCAAGCATGTAGGAATGCAATTAATATAATATATGTAAGCAATACATAAATGTATGAATGAAAGAATGATATACAATGTATGCATGAAAGTATATAATGAATGCTAGATATGAATACAAGGTATACATGTAATGATAGATATGAATGCATAATATATAAATAATATAATGCAATATATAATGATAGCATGTATGGTAATGTAGAATATATGATGCAAGCATTTATTTGTCCACTGTTTTTCTTTTTTCTTACATTTTCCTTCCCTTCCCTTTCCATTTCAGTTTTTTCCTCTTCTATTTTTATATGTTGTGTACAATGTATATAATGTATAGATGCATGTAAGTATGTAATATGAATGAATGAATGTCATATATGAATGAATGAATCAATCAAAGGTATAAGTAAAATATAATGCATTATAATGAATGTTAACATATATAATATATAAAATTATATATGTAAATGTGCATGAATGTATATATCAATGTAACTATGTAAATATGAATGATGTAACATATGCCTATATATATAAATATGTATGTAATATGGATATACATGTATGTATTATGATATGTATTTATATATAGTATCTATTCTATATTATGCATTGTTGTGGTTCACATTGTCTTGTGAGGGTATGTGAGTGCTAGCCTAGTCTTGGTTAGGCCTTGTAAGACTTGTCTGGGTTAGGTTGACCTAGTTTGACTAGTGCAGTTGGCTAGAGTTGAGCAAGAGTTGAATTTAGTCTAGTTTGACCTAGACAGCATGCAGATGCATTGTACATTTCATTTACCATCCCACGTATATGTCTTGACTTGTGTTGCTCTAAATAGGAGTCAGATACCTCATCTCGGACAGTATATTCTCACAGCTATTCAGATACCAGGCGAGTACATTCTCTGATCATTTCATAACTTGCCTAGAATTATATTTCTGCTCTAGTTTATCTTATTTGATGTTGTCACGATATTATCATAGATTGGTACTATATGGATCCCTACATTGAGATGTTATCCCCCTCGGGAGCATCGGATACATCATGTCATGTATTTCATGTACATCATGTATTCCTCGCTCTCATGTTATTCATGTTTCTCATGTGCTTCATGCTCGTTCATGCATACTCGTGTACTCTCATGTGCTCTCATGTTCGGTCATGTTTTCCATGTATCTCATATATAACCTATACTTTATGTCCACTCATTTATGAGCCTTCACGTGAATTTTATGTGCACCCATTTATGGGCCCCCATGTGAACTTCATGTGCACTCATTTATGAGCTCTCATGTATACTTCATGTGCACCCATTTATGGGCTTCATGTGAAAACCATGTACGTAACATAACTTGTCTGGATCCTTGTGTATTGATTGGGGTATGGGAGAGTATAAAATAGTCATGTGAACAATTCCAAAGTAGTATAGCTATGTACGCCTCTTTAGTATAGTCATGTGCAAATAAAGCTATTCATATGTCGACTTTGTACTCTAAATCACTAGTCACTGGTAGCTCTCTACTTATAGTATATATTTCTATTACAATTCTCTCTCTGTTTACATCATGTATTTTCTTTCAGTTTCATGTATCGTACTCTCTTGTATATTTATATTCTCTAACCTGTTATGATCTGCATGAGATGCATTATGCTCATTCCCGTCCTGACTGGACCTGTTAAAAATTTTATAGAGGATGATGAGGAACCCAGTACCCCTTACTGTGGAGCTTGCCTAGATGACACTCGCGACCTGGACCCCTGGGGAGGTTCAGGCAGCTGCTGAGGACGATACCTTGCATAGTATAGATAGCTTAGACTGTTTTTCCTTTTTATGTTTAGTTGTTGTCCTTGATTTTAGAGTTATATATTTTAGAGATGTTGAGACTGGTAGTTGTTGAGACTTATGTTATTTCATTCTACTGTACCTCAGTTGAGGATTTCTCTATCTTTTCCATCGTGCTATATTCTACCTTTAGATGTGATTGAGACTGTATTCTGCTATGTCACCTCCATTCTGAGTGTATATAATGTACAGGTACCTTATATGTAGTTATAGTTCATGACCTAGAATAGCGTTCTACCGCCGACACTGCGGCGTAGGCTGGGCGCTGTTACGCACTCGTACCCTCACGGTGGGTGCGGGTCGTGACACATCAGCTAGAGCTGGGTCCACCTAAGAGTCCAGCTCACAAGTGTCGTCTAGGCCTATCCCATAGAAGGTGTCAACACCAACCTCATCCTCGTCCTCTGTAAACATTCAACGGTGCCCAATCAAGACGGAGCGAGCACAATACATGTCAATAGTTCATAGCAGGTTAGAAAATATAATCATACAGTAAAGTAAGATACAGGAAACTAAAAGAAAGTACATAATGTAAACAGAAAGAGAACTGTAATAGAATATCTACTATAATTAGAGAACTAACAGTGGCTAGTGAGTCAGAGTACAATATAAACATGTGAATGGCGTAGGGGATTCTGATGCTACACTACGGAAGGATTCTTATGCTACACTACTTGGATATTATTCACATGTCTACTTCTACTCCCCCGTACCCCCAATCAATACACAAGGATCCAGCCAGGTTATGTTATGATTCATGTAACGGCCCCCGAAGGGTGGTACATGATAGTCCCATAAATAGGGATTCTAGGAAAGCCCATAAATGGAGGATTCAAGGAAGACTATGTGATCATAAGAGTACATGTCACAAGTGATTCAATGAACCATGAAGCATATTGATACACCATGTAAGTGAAACGCACAGAATATGTAGTATCTGATGCTCCCTGAGGGGATTACATCTCAAGAAAGGATCCATATAGTACTAATCCGTGTGACCAACGTGACAGTATCAAGTAAAGTAATTTAAAGCAGGAGAATAATTCTAACAGGATATGAAATGATCAGAGAATGTACTCGCCTGTATCCTGAGTATCTGAAGAATATCTACTGTCCGAGGAGTGGTGTCTGTCTCCTATAGAACAATACAAGTCACTATAAGTCTAAAATGATAATAAGATGCAATTCAATGCATTCTATATGAATCTAGGTCAATCTAGACCAAAGTCAACTCTTGGTCAACTCTAGTCCTCAATACTAGTCAAACTAGGTCAACTAGGTCAAGCCTAATCCCAGCAAGTCTCACTAAGCCTAACCAGTCTATCCTAGCAAGCACACAACAACACAAGGCTAAACAAGCCATCACTCACAGCCATATATATATTTATCATATATATACATCCAAAATAGGTTAAGGCATCTGTAGATATTAGGCTATAACAAGGCAATATATATCACACATGAAGTCATGTATTAAGATGCTAAGAGATAGAGTGTGATAGTGTTAAGTGTCAAGTGTGCATGTGATACATCATGTGAAACTAAATCAGCATTAAGACCAATGTGTAAGTGTTAATACCAGTGTTTGCATTATCTAGATTCACATTTTCAAGAAGGGGTTATAGTGTACAAGTGTGTTCAGATTTTACATCAAGTTAAAGGGGTTGCATGGCTTGTCTAATATACATCTCAGTTAAGGGTTACAAGTTATACAATTCAGAATTTAAAACATCAGTTAAAGGGTGTTATAATACCATGTATAGGAGGAGGGAAAGGACTATGAGATTGTGTGTGTGCTTAAAGGGGAAACATGTGTGTTAGAGTGTATGTGTCATATAATGTGTGTGTGTTAATGAGCTCAAAGGAACCCAAGGATAGGGACTGGACAGTGAACCACTTAGGTAAATCACATGTCCAATGTGGACAGATCCTTTAATAACAGATGGACTGTATAGGGAAAAATCTGAACTAGCTAATGTGTGTGCACATAAATTGTAAAATAGTGAACTATTAGCTAGTGAAGGAAACCTGTGTGCGTTCTCAGGTTCCCAATTCCAGTGTGTGTGTGTGAAAGGGTATACATGGTGTAGTGTTAGGCAAATGTCATAACATGGGCTCAAGGTATGTGGCATATTGTACATGGCAAGGTAATATATGAACTAATTCAATATATATATATATATATATATATAAGCATGCCTTAGCCAACAGTTCAGTCACAATATATAGTGCATCACATAGAATTTGTAGTACAAGGAGGTTAGATGTTCAAGGAAAGTCATACCTGTGTCACATAGGTGTGTGTCTATGACAGGAATTTAGTTTAAACATTTAAAAACAATGTGTGGGAGGAAAATCATACAATTTCAGTTTCAGTCCTCTCAAAACCAGTCTACAACATTTCACCATTCTTGAAATCTCAGGTTTTTAACACATTCAATATTAGGAATCAAAACCTATTCACATATATCTATACCATTTCCAGGTAGTGACAAGGCCATAGAAGAATCCCAAAATCATATATGTAAACCTGATTTCATTCTCAGGTTTACACTCAATTTAAATCTTATTTCTCATTCTTGAATTCTCAGGTTTACACAAATCGGAAATTTCTCAGGTTTACATTAATGTTGAAACATTAACTAAACAACTAACTCACATGTGAACTTGAATCAATCAACTCAAATCAATACCCAAATGAATCCCAGTTATACTAACACATGTATACAACATGTAGTTAACCAATAAACTCATAATTAACATTCCAAAACTTCACGAAACAGTGATTATCTAGGTATCAGTATTTGAAAGCAGGAAACCGGCTCAAACATCAATTTGAATCAAATAGCAAGGTGTGACTCTAAAACAGTGTGTGCAGACACTAGATATACATGTACTCGTGTCCAGGAAGTGGTTCGTATCCACAAAAGTGGACACAAAGTATCAAATAATCGGATTACAGAAGTATCAGTGAATTCACTGAACACAGCCTCGTGCGGGCATGTCACAGGCTCGTGCACCCGACACACAACACCAGTATCCTCGTGAACGTGTCCCTGTGTTCGCATATAGCAGGGCTACACCGTCGTGTCCCTATAATACCATCACGACGTGTCTACGAAGGACTTGAAGCTCGTATCTAACAGTACTTGCACGCTCGTGCAGTGCAGTACAAATCGCGTGCTCACGCAATTGCGTGTCCGATATGACCCGAGACCCTCTAAAAATTTGTGGGTGGCACGTCAGACGTTGCCCCTAGGTGCTGACCAAAAATGGTCGTGTCTTGTGTCGTGTCCAGTGAGAACTGGACACGAGGTAGAAGGCCAGTGAAATGTGGCCTCGTGCACGTGTTCGTATCCAATTTTGGACATGAAAAATAAGCAGAAATTGACTCAGTCACTTGCAAAATTAATCCCCATATATAGGGCTATAAATCCATGAAATTAGTTTTCGAAATTACAATGTTATAATCCATTCAAGCAATTCATCAAATACTTAGCAATACACATAGACACGTGTCCGATACGGACACCAAACGGACACATAATTGGCTCAAACTTCAGGGACAGCTAGGGGACTCCTAGATCTAGCCCTAAATGTAAAGAAAATAGAATTTTAGATCAATTTGTGGAGTTTTACCTGTAGGTGCAAAAAGCATAAAAAAGCTCCAAATGGGGATTCTTCCTTGCTAGCCAAATGCTCCCAAATTATCCCAAACCTGGGATTAAACCCCACAATCAGAAAATAGGAGAGTATTAGGTTCTAATGCAAGAAACTAGAGTTAAAAAGGATTTAAAATGAGAAATCTATGGACTGGGAAAGAATGGACAAACCTTTCTTTTCCTATGTGTTGAAATAAAATAAAAGAGGCAAGAACTAATGAATAAGTGTTTATATAGGGTGGGGATCCCTATGTGGCTGGTCACTTAGGGTTTGGTTAGGGTTAGGGCTTCTAGTTATGGGCCATGGGCCAAGCCACAAGTCATTAAGTCCTAAAATCACAAGTCATTTCATTAAACCACAAACCATGAAATAATTTCACTTAAATAATCCTCCTAATCCAAAATTAGTTTCTAAGTGACTAAGGTAGGTTAACCTAGGTTAGACTAGGGTCACCATGTCTAGGGTTAGCTTTTAGACTAGTCTACAAGTCTCTATAAGTCAAAGCCCAAACTAGGAATCACCAATTCAATAAATCATCAAATAATTCATTTAAGTCAAAATAACTAAATTAACCCTAGACTAAAAATGATAATTAAATCATCCTAATGATATGGTTAGGCTCTAGGTCATGCAGTCTCTAGGGTTTTACTGGCAGGACAACCAAAATCACAAGTCATAATTTTAAATAGTTTAAAAATGATTAAAAATCACCAAAAATCATAATATGAAATAAATATCAATAATAATAATTATAATTACAAAATTTCAAAATTACCCACATATGAAAAACTGGGTGTTACAGTCTGATAAAGCTAATATGTTCAGTCAAAACTGACAAAAATGACAGCTCTGACACTCTGACAAAAAGATAAGACGTGAGACGTCACCAAAAGCAGGGTTCATACGCTTTCATGCGGCCAGGAGGAGTATTACCCAAGCCGTATGAACCTTATGTGGCTCAAACATATACGGCCCTAAAGTCTCCGAACTTCATGCGGCCAAGGGTGACTGTAACCCAAGCCGCATAAGCTTTATGCGGCCAAAATGCAGAATCTATGCGGCTTAAAAGTCCTTAAGCTATATACGGGCTAAGGAAGATAGCGACTTAAGCCGCATGAGTCTCATGCAGCCCAATATGGTCGAAAACTAAGAGACTCATGTGGCTCAAAATGACTCCTATCCTGCAATAGGACATATGGCAGGCTGACCAAGTCTCAACCACCCAGATTTGCTGCAATAAAATCCCAACCAATCAACAGCTGGCGGCCAAAGAGCGGGTCTTCACGTGCTGATTAGCCATGTGGCGACATGCCATCTATGCGGCTCAAAACACATACCACTATAAATAGAAGGATGCCACACCCATGCAAAAGGCTGGCAACCTTCGAAAGATAATTTCTTCAAGAGCTAAAGACTGCGTCAGATAGTCCAAGGAGTAAGGCAGAGTTGATACACTTTCCTGAGCCTCCACCGTCACCTCCAGAATCAAAAACTAAACAATTGTACTTATATTGTTTCCTAAGATTTCTTTCTAGGCTTTTCTTTATACAAGAGAGTTTGCAATCAATTTCAGTATTTCTTTAATACATGTCTTTGATTTTTAATAGCAAACAGCTGGTACATCATCAAGTTGGATATCCTCGAAGCGGTCGTCGTCTTCTTCCAAGGAGCCGTGTACTCTAGAGCCATCTCGAGCACCAACCTCATCCTAATCCCGAAGAAGGACAGTCTTTGTACCTTCACCAAGAAGATAATATCCAAGATCGTGGCTTCTCGCGTGTCTAGTCTCCTTCCCAAGATCATCTTTGAGGAGCAGAGTGGTTTCATCCATGGGAGAAATATCCAGGATAATATCATGCTGGCTCAAGAGTTAATCACTTGCATGAAGCTCCCGGCAAGAGGGGGCAATATTGTTATCAAATTGGACATGGAGAAAGCATACGACAGGCTGGATTGGCAATTCATGATATTGGTTTTCAGAGCTTTTGGATTCTTAAAAACAAGGACCAATATTATGTGGAGATCGATCAGCAACTTCTGGTTTTCCACGGCAATCAACGGTCAGGCCGACGGGTTTTTCAAACTGACTCGCGGAGTTAGACAAGGAGATCCGCTTTCCTCCACCATCTTCATCATTGCGGTGGATGCCCTGAGTAGGAACCTTAACAATATGGCCTACTCTACTAACTTTCATTACTATCATACGGTCAGCGGATGCCCGATTATCACCCACCTGGCTTTTGCTGACGATATCTTCATATTCTCGGTTGGGGATGCTGGGTCGGTAGATGTCGTCCATAACACTCTTCAGAGATATGTCAGGTGCTCGGGCCAGAGGGTCGACCCTGATAAAAGTGTCATCTACGTCCACAACAATATTAAGAGAGAGCATGCAGCCATTCTCTCCAACACCACCTCATTCCCCATCAAGCATCCCCGGTTCCAATATCTTGGTTGTCCCCTCCTGTACGAGAGATCCAAAGCTGGCATCATCGAGGACCTTACCAACCGTATCAGAAAAAACTTGATGTATGGCACAACGCTACTCTGTCCCCAGTGGGAAAGATGATCCTTATCAAGCATGTCCTCACTTCCATACCCATCTACACCCTTACGGCTTGTTCCCACCCCAAGAAAGTGCTATCAATGATAGAGGGCATCTTTAGCAACTTCTTTCGGGGGCACAGTAATGGCCACGACAAGCATCATTGGGCTAGTTGGGATACCATGGCGCGTCCTACAGAAGAGAGGGGCCTCGGATTCACCAAACTATCACATATTGTTAAAACTTTCTCTATAAAACTGTGGTGGAAACTATGTACGACTCAGAACTTATGGACCAGGTTCATAAAAGCTAGATACTTCAAGCACATCCACCCGTCGACGGCCATCTCTAACAGCAGATCCTCTGCGGCGTGGCGACGCATGCTCGACGGATGTTATCTAGCCGAACCTGTGATGCACCTTCGGGTAGGAGATGGGGACTCATCGGTATTTCACGAAAGGTAGGCTGGAGACACCTTGCTTCACAACCACTCTAAAGCCCATAAAACTGCAAGATTAAGGACCTGTCGGACCCCATTGATAACACATGGAATTGGATCAAAGTCCAAGAGTGGGCCGAGTCTGAGGCCGTCGTTAGCATCTACCGATGTAGATCGACGATCGAATACGATAATGACGAGGTCCGGTGGTCGGCAGAAGCATCGGGTTCCTTCTCGGTCAGATCGGCTAGAAGTGTGCTCCAAGGTAATGTGATGCAAGCTCCTAGCATTGTACCCTTCTGGCAGATATGCATCCCCAAGAAGTGGTCATTCATTATCTGTAGAGCCCTCCGCAAGATACTCCCCACCGATGACACGCTCAATACTATTGGGTTCAGCCTTGCTTCAGAGTGCACTTGCTGCACGGATCGTCAATCGAAAACGGTGGACCACATCTTCTGCCAAGGAGACCTACCGGCCAAGGTATGGAGAATTCTTTAACAACGCTGCAGGATGGATCCAGGGGACGGGTGCTTCAACGACCTCGTAGCGGCATGGAGCTCGGTGTCCCACAGCCACCAGATTGTAGCAGCAGCTGCTACGTGGGTAATTTGGAAGAATCGCAACAAAGCGAGATATGAAGGAAATTAGTACTTCGCTGACCAACTTATTAGGGAGACCATTAGGCAATGCAGCAAGAGGAGGAACCGTTGTCTTCACGGCCAGGCGACCTTCTAGAACTCTCTCTTTACCTCGGATTAGTTGTTTTGGGTTCTAGCCCTCCCTGGCTTTTGTTACTATACATGTATAGGCTTCTGCATTTAGTGTCGTCTGGTATACTTGTACAGGTTTTGGCTTTTCAGCTTGATGGAATAAAATAGAAAGTGTTTGGCAATATATATATATATATATATATATATATATATATATATATATAATTTTAAAAATATATATATATATAATTTTAAAACAACCCTGCTTTATTCATATCAAGGTGCAAAATGTTGAAGCCTTTACAAATAAGCGCCAAAAGACATAAAAAGCGCTTAAAAAGAAGGTGCCCTTCCCTTTGTAATCAAAGTCAGGAGAGCAAGGACTGCCAGAAGTCCTTTTGCCCGTGGTTGCTGTGTCTGCAGGCTTTGTAAGTCTGTCGGAGAAACTCATGGATAAGTTGGTTGGACGAATATTGGTGGCCCTCATATCTGTATTTGTTACGGTTCTTCCAAATGACCCACGTGGCGGCGGCTGCAACAAACTGGTGGCCGTGTGAGGTATTGCACCAGGCGGCAAGAAGATCGTTGAAGCACCTATCGGCCAGGCTCTATCTGCAATGATGAGAGAGGACAGTCCGTACCTTTGTCGTTGAGTCTCCGAATAGCAAAATATAGTCCACCATTTCAGACGGTCTGTCCGAACAGCAATGATATACGAAAGACAAACTAAAGCTGATTGTCTTGAGAGCATCGTCAGTGGAAAGCTTCTTGCGAGACACTCTCCATATCAGAAAGAACCATTTTTTGGGTATACAATACTGCCAAAAGGCCCCAATGATGGGGGTAGGCATCCCAGTACCGCAGACCACGCTCTTGGCCGAAGCGATTGAGGATGATCCGTTGACCGAGGTAGCCCACTGCAAGACGTCAGGTTTCGGTCCAATCTTTAGCCTAGCACCGAGGAGCGAAGCTGCGGCTTCTTGTCCTATCCATTCGTGCACCCTCTCCCAGTTCCAGTCGTCTGAGTCCCAAAGATCTTTGATCATACTGTGTATGAGGGCTGCGGGCCTCTTTTGGAGAAGATCTTCTCCGAACCAATGTTCAAAGAATAGAGATGATTCTCCTGTTCCTAGCTGAAGATGGATCAGGGGCTCAACGAGGCTCCGACCATAAAGTATACATCGCCAAGCTGCGGAGGATCTGCAATTGGAATCAGCGACGGACGGATGAGTGTGCTTGTAATATCTGGCCTTCATAAACTGTGCCCAAAGATTTTTACTCACTCGAAGCTTTCACCATAGATTCATCGGGCATACATCTACGATATGCGATAGCCTGCAAAATCCAAGGCCTCCCTCTTCTGTGGATCTTGCTATGGTGTCCCAACTAGTCCAATGATGTTTATCCTCACTGTCGCAGTGGCCCCAGAAGAAGTTGGTAAAGAGATTTTCAAAGCCTGTGAGCACCTTCTTAGGGGCGAGTAGGCGGCCAAGGTGCATACGGGGATGGAGGAGAGCACGTGCTAAATTATAATTATCTTCCCACCAGGCGATAATGTAGCTTGTGCCACCCCTCAAGGTTTTTCTAAATTTTGCCTACCAACCCTTCAATGGTGCCCGTGTTGGATCTGCCGTATACCAGCGGGAAACCAGGGTAGAAGAAAGGCGGGTATGCGACAAAGAAGGAAGTTATGTTGGAGAGAGTGGAGGAGTGGTCTATGTCGGTCTTGTAATGTACGTAGATGACACTTTTGCTGGGGTTGACGCGCTGACCAGAGCATTTGGTGTTCGCTTTAACGTGTTGTGAACCACCTTCACAGACCCAATGTCGCCAGAGGAGAATATTAGGATATCATCAGTGTACGCCAGGTTGGTGATGATCGGGCAACCGCTAGATATATAGAAATGCTTGAAGTTCGAGGATCCTACCATTCTGTTCAGATTTCTGCTCAGTGCCTCCGCTGCGATGATAAAGATGGTAGAAGATAAGGGGTCTTCTTGTCTGACACCACGACTAGATTTAAAGAAGCCTTCAGCTTTACCGTTGATAATTGTAGAGAACCACGAGTAACTGATTGATCGCCACACGATATTGGTCCAATTTTCCGAAAACCTGTAGGCCCTGAAGACCCAAATCATGAATTGAAAGTCCAGCCTTTCGTATGCCTTTTCATGTCCAGTTTGATGGCAACGTTCACACCACTAGCCGCAAGTTTCATGTATATAATATATATATATATATATATATATATATATATATATATATATATATATATATATAGACTCAAAGCATGTGCTAATTCGTCCATCCCTGGAGGTGGACTTTGTTGTCCCCGATGAGAATAATTAGATGGACTAAAGATTTTACTGCTTCTCGAGAATCTCCTTTATCTTCAGTTTGGGTGACTTTACCGGGTCTTCCAATTTAGCTTTTTGCTAAAAATGCATTATTCTCTATTGTCCTTGGCATTGATACTCCATTGCGTCTTGATAAGGCTACGGAGGAGCTTACTCGTCCAAGCATGGCTAGAGTTTTCGTAGAAGTGGATGCTAGTAAATATTTGCCCAAAGTGGTTTGCATAAGCTTGCCTCAGGGACGAACATAGACCCAGCCTATTGAATATGAGCATACTCCTTAATACTGTTACGCATGCTTTCATCAAGGTCACACAAAGGAAGATTGCAAAGTACAGAAAGAGAAGCAACTCCCTGCAAAACCTTCAAAAGTGGTGGGTCCCTCCATATATCCTCTTCATAAAGGAAAAGGGCTATTAACTCAAGAGACATCATCCAATGAAAAGAGTGACACTTATATTCATGAGACATCCTCTCCAATATAGTAACGTGTGTAGGGGCTTTGGAAGACGTAGACAACAATGATAAAGAGGTTATGGCGATAGTTGACGGCTCCCCAAACCCAAACACTCCGGTCATTACACCCAGGTTAATACTCGAAGGTCAGACAGCATTAGTTGATCATCCTCAGCCTCCGGTGATGGACACTGTTGCTGATGGAGACATAGAGAAGATCATTCCTTCTGAGGAGAATCAACAAACAATATTGCAGATGCAAAATGTGAAGAGGACAACTTATCTGATCATTCCATACCAGAGAAAGAAGAGCTTTTGAAGGACTAGGCTGATGTAGCGGAGGAAGAGGATCATGGCGGGATAGGAGAGCTGCCTATTATTTCTAGATAAAGTCACGACAAGAAGAAAGTTTATCCACTGCCTACCGAGCCTAGACACACCAGATCGTCGTCGAAAGGTTCGACAACTCTCCCACCCTCTTCCTTCCATAATGTTTAACATTCTTATGTGGAATGTTGGAGGAGTAGCTGACAAAATGACTTATAAAAGGCTTAAGTCTTTGTGTCACATTCACAAAGTCATGGTACTGGCAATCATTGAGCCTAAAGTTTCCCGCAACAGTTGTATTCTTTTCAACTCAAATTAGGTTTTTAGTCATCTGTTTCGAACAATAAAGGCAACATCTGGATCATGGCTAGACAGGCGATCACTATGGAGGAGGTGGATTATCATAATCAGGTCCGTAGTGTTATCATGTCGGGATCGGTTTTTCCATTTAGTTCGCTTATTTCAGTGGTGCATGGACATAATAAAAAGGAAGGTAGAAGAGAGCTTTGGGATCGGTTGCTTCATCTATAATCGCAGTTCATAATGCCCTGGATGGTTGGCAGAGATTTTAATGTCATAGCTTCAACAAAAGAAAATTTTGGAGGTTCTCCGGCATGCCTAGTTGGAGTTAATGAATTCCTTAACTTTCAAGTTGGTTCAGGGCTTATCACTGTGCTGTACTCTGGCAGCTGCTATACATGGGTGAAGAGTGTTGAAGGTCCTCATAGACAGGGTTCTAGGTTGGACAGATGGCTTCTGGATAGTGAATGGAATGATTGGGCTCCTTTCACTACTTGCTCACATCTTAGTCGTACTGAATCTGATCATTGTCCGATCCTGATCATAATTAAAAGCAAATGTGACTTGGGTAGGAAATTATTCAGGTTTTTGAATTTTTGGACCACGCATGAGGAGTTTATTAACATTGTGAGCCAAACTTGGATGTCTGTTAACAATCCAAATAGCCTGGTGCGGGTAGGAATTCAATTATCTGTTGTTCGGAAAGCTTTGTCAGCTTGGAGTCACCGTACATTTGGGGATATATTTTAGGAGATTAAAATAGCAGAAAATAAAGCCTTAGCTGCTGAACTTGTATTTGAGGCAGATGCAACGTTGAGGGAGGATTGGATGCAGGCCAAAGCCTATTTGAAATAGCGAGTAAACTATAAAGATTCTTTTTGGAGATAGAAAGCAAGAGTCAAATGGAATTGTAAGGGTGATAAGGATACTAAATTCTTTCACTCATGTGTTTCGGCTAAAAGGAACAGACTACTCATACACGGTCTCATTTCGGAGGACGGTCGTACTCTCAACAATCTTCAGGATATTCAAGAAGAGGCTAATGATTTCTATAGTAAGCTCTTCATACCCTCTCTTATTATTCATCATTCAGATTTCTTAGATCCAGTGCCAGTATCTATTACCAATGAAGAGAACATACAACTTATGGCCAAGCCGACTATGGAGGAATTGGTGGATACTCTCAAGAGCCTTGATCAAGACAGTGCTCCTGGGCCTGATGGATTTTTTGGGCAGTTCTCCAGGGAAACTTGGGAAGTCATTAGGCAGGACATTCTGGATGCGGTTTATCTATTCTTTGACGGTTTTGCCTTCCCGAGATCAATCACTAGTACTCATCTCCTTCTTATTCCTAAGGTGAATGATCCTAAGTTAATTAAAGACTATAGGCCGATAAGTCTCTGCAATTTTCTCAACAAGCTTTTCTCTAAGCTTATTGCGAGAAGATTGGCTCCTTTCCATCCTCGTCTGATTTTCC
Source organism: Iris pallida (assembly GCA_029216955.1). Taxonomy (NCBI): domain Eukaryota; kingdom Viridiplantae; phylum Streptophyta; class Magnoliopsida; order Asparagales; family Iridaceae; genus Iris; species Iris pallida. Next base: position 22,792 of record JANAVB010000664.1, on the reverse strand, counting down.
CTAAACAGAGTGGCTTAATTAAAGGAAGAGAGATCATTGATAATGTGGTTTTGCCTCAGGAAATGATTAGTATGATACATCATAAGCAATGGGGCAGGAATGCAGCTTTGAAACTTGACATAAGTAAAGCATATGATCGAGTTCATTGGGCATTCCATATTAAGGTCCTCCAAAAGATGGGGTTCTACAATGAATGGCTTAACATGATCCTTCACTTACTAGTTAATGTATGGTTCTCCACTTTAATGAATGGAAGTTCTTCGGGTTTTTTCAAGAGGCTTTGCGGATTGAGATAGGGAGATCCTTTATCACCTCTTCTATTCGTCATAGCTACGAAAAGTCTCAGTTGTAATTTGAATAGCCTTCGAGATAACACAGGATTCATTCCGTATTACTCACCTAGCGGATGTCCTATTATTACCATCTGGCATATGCAGATGATATACTCCTATTTTCAGGAGGAGATAAGAAATCTCTCCAAAAAATTATGACAATTGTAGGACAATATGCAAAGGTTTCTGGACAGAAGATAAATGTTGAGAAGTCGGGTATATATCTGTCCCAGCACATTTCAGCGGAGAGAGTGGACGAGATCAAATCATCCTTTGGATTCCTAGTAAATCACCTACCTGTGACTTATTTGGGATCACCAATGACGGTGGGTATGAGGAATGCAGTAATATTTGACGATCTGGTGACTAAGATTAGATACAAAATCAGTGGCTGGCATAATAAAGCTTTGTCGATAGGAGGAAGACTTATTCTTCTTAAGTCTGTTCTAACATCGATTCCAGCCTATACATTGGCAGCCTGCAACCCACCTACAAGTGTCATCAAGTGTGTTGAAGATATTTTTCAAAGCTTTCTATGGGGCTCTAAGAACGGGTGTGACAAAAGAGCATGGGTGTCATGGTCGAAGGTGGCTAATCCTAAAGAGGAAGGTGGACTGGGGATACGTCGTCTGCAAGATGTTATGGATGCGCTTACGGTGAAACTTTGGTGGAAACTCAGAACATCTCAATCTCTTTGGGTCTCGTTCATGAGGGCAAAGTATTATCTACACAATCATCCCTCTCAAGCTACTGTTTCATTGAGTTCATCTCATATATGGAAACACATTCTCAAGGGAAGAGATATGGGGGATACTCACATTGATATCTTACCTAATTAGGAGGGTTTAGAAAATTATATTTGGGCTCCAGGTAGATCAGGTACTTTCTCGATCACCTCTGCTTGGAATTGTAGCAGGCTTCATCAAGATATCGATGATAGATTCAAACATATATGGGGATCATGCATACCAGCTAAGTGGACAGTATTATTGTGGCGTATACTACGGCGTAAACTCCCTATAAACGATGTTATACAGAGGATCAGTTTTCAACTGGGGTCAGCTTGTCACTATTGTTTGAGCCCGACTATGGAGACTACTAGCCATACTTTATCTGAAGGGGATCTGGCGAAGGAGGTCTGGAATTATTTCACCGAAGTTTTTACCGTTCAGGCGACAACAAGGCCGATAGAACATAGGCTTAGAACTATGTGGTCTAGGGGTCAAAAACATACAAAACAAATTACTGCTGGAGCGATTGTTTGGGTACTATGGAAAAATAGAAATAAATGGAGGTATGAAGGTTACTCGTATGGTGATCAACAACTTGTTTTGGAGGTCAAGAGGCAGATCAAGAAGGCGATGGTTCACTGTTCTCATGCATGGAGGTCTCCCTATAGGTCTGGAGTAAGGTCAGGTTCCTTGTAATATGAGTTTATTCTCAAATTTTGTAACCTGAGTTGGCACTCACCTTATTGTCAATAAAATCTTAGTGTTCCCATAAAATATATACATTACATATATATATATTATATATTTGGGTAACCAAGCATTATCTACTAATTTTTGGAACTCAGAGGTGCAATATATATTTTTTTTTCTTTTATATTTTTTTTCTTTTATATATTTTTGGAACTCAGAGGTGCAATATATATATATATATATATATATATATATATATATATATATATATATTTTATATATATATATATATATATATATATATATATATATATATATATATATGTAATATATATATATATATATATATATATATATATATATATATATATATATATATATATATATATATATATAAAAAAAATATATATATATATATATATATATATATATATATATATATATATATATATATAAAATATTTATATATATATTTATATATATATATATATATATATATATATATAAAATATATATATATATATATTTTATATATTTTATATATATATATATATATATATATATATATATATATATATATATATATGAACTCAGAGGTGCAAAATGCCGAAGCCTTTACAAGTAAACCCCCCAAAAGCAAAATAAAAACAAGAAGGGGGGAGAAATGAGCAGGGAAGCTATCCCTATAGTAATGTCAGCTACTCAGGTAGGGCCAGAATCCCTCCATGACGTGCTTGTAGTGTCTGCTAGCCTTGTGAATTTGTCGGTGGACTTCGCAAATCAGTTGGTTAATGTCGTACTAGCGCCCCTCGTATCTGGATTTGTTCCTGTTCTTCCAAATGACACACATGATGGCGGCTGCAACAATCTGGTGGCCATGCAATGCTTTACCCCAAGGCAAGGAGATCATTGAAGCCCCCAGTGCCCTGGTACGGGAGGCAAAGGTTAGCGAACCTGACCCACACTACCATAGGCAGATTGCTACGATAAAGGATGTGCTCAGCTGTCTCAGTCTGTCTATCCGAGCAGTAATGGCAAGGAGTAGCTAAGCTGAAGCTAATGGTAGCTAGTGCATTGTCGGTAGGTAGTTTTCTATGAAGCGCTCTCCACATCAAAAAAGACCACTTCTTGGGGATACAAGACTGCCAGAATGCCCCACTAATAGGGGAAGGGTTACCGATATCGCGAACAGCTCGACGAGCGGTTGCCAGAGTGAATGAGCCATGAGTCATCAGGGACCACCACAGAGTGTCTAGGCCCGTACCTATCACGACCCGCACCCAGTGTAGGGTACGAGAAGTGGGTACGTCCAGCCTACGCCGTAGTTTCGACAGTAGAATGCTGTTCTAGGTCACAATTAAAACTAAATACAATATGATATACTCTCCGTTCGGAGGACAATCACAGCAGGATACAACTCAATCACCAAAAATAGAAGTAGCACGATAAGATAACTATGAATCCACAAGAGAAGTACAACAGAGAGAAATAAATCTCGGTGTTATCAACACCAACTCAAACAAGCATAAAATAAATACAACTCAAGACAACTTAAAATAAAATAAGAAAAAATCTAGCCATCTACTCCAACCTCTACTGTGTCTCCTCTAGGCTAGCAGATAACCTCCAAGCTATCTGTAAAATTTATCAACAGATCCAATCAGGACGGGAGCGAGCATAGTACATCTCACGCAGTTCATATCATGACAGAAATATAAAGCATACAATAGAGTAATATACATGAATCGCTGAAAGAAAGGACATAAAATAAAGAGATGACTGTAATACACTACAACAAAAAACCCTTTTAATGACGGCTAAAAAGCGTCATTAATGACAAACCATGACGCTTTTTTTTCAAAGCAACCGTTATGAAAACGGGTGTTATAAATATTTTTTAAAAGCGTTATAAAAAAACTGTCATGAATTATTTCTATAAAAGCGTTATGAATAGTTAATATATAGTGCATAATTCTGAACAATTTTAAAACGTTATGAATAGATAATATGTATAGGCTCAATGCAGCACATTTATAACACTTTATACTATTCAAATTAGCATAATTATAATGCTCTATACTGCACAGTATATATTACATTCCAAAAACTTAACATTATATATCACTATCTTTATTACATTTCTCAAAATAGAGTACATATCAACATCTTCATTACATTGAATATCCAAATACATATATGTATTTACAACTACCAAACTTGTCTACATCAAAACTTGGCCACATCAAAACTATCCACAGAATATTTAGCAAAATCCTGATAAAGATAAAAATAAAGTTCAATATACTTTATTTATTTGGGTAAAATCTATTGTAAGTTTAACTTATCCGTATCCGTGTTCATATCCTGAGTCCGTATCGTGGCCTTATGGATGTTGATTGATAACGACAAATTTGTAGAAACAAAGGAGAAAACCTCACCTGGATTGTGCTGTCCAAATAGAACCTAGGCAATTGCCTATCGTGCATTTGCCGGGGGATGGCATTAGCCTTATTCAATTACTTGGGCTTCCTTCCATTGTCGTCATCACTTTCTAAATCCTACGAAGCTCACAGTTTCAAAGTAAGTTTATTATCCACCATATTGTTTGTGTTTTCTGCCAAAAAAAACAAGGGAAGTAAGACAAAGAAGAAAGATTACTTTCACAGTAAAATGCAAGATGTTGAACTTTCTCAATTAAACCGACAGAATACACTCAAAAATAGTAAATGGAAGATGAGCACTGTGGTTCACTTCTCTTCCCTGATATTTTACATTTGCACAATTTTTTGTGCACCAAACAAATTCAAGGAAAAACGAAAACAGAATGTATTGAAATGAAACACATTGTCTCTGGTACACGTGAGTCTTATATGAAATGCCAGTTATGTTGTTGTAATTGTTGTGTTATTTACATATACATAGACACACACACATTGCAACGTGTAATGAAGCAAGATAATCCCTCAAAGAATTCCTAATTGCAATAAGAAACCTAACTATATAACCAATTGAATACCAGGATGATGTGTACACAGTAAAAAAACAAAGAGCTAATACCTGGGCCCTCATCACTGCTTCCAAGACCCTCCAAGAGAAAAACATCCAAGTCTTGCTCTGCAGCTGAAGTCTTACTATGCAATTTTGTTGCTTCAACTTCTGAAGTAGAAGTTGATGCAGGGCCTGAGCTTTCATTAACCTCATCAAATTTCTTTTGTGCTACCACTTCAACTTTCAAGTGTTCCATATATTTCTGCTTGTAACTGAGTAGGAGAGATGAATGACCAAGTCAATGAGAACCATTAAAGAATTTTATATTTGGTAAACAATAACAACAAAGCATGTACTCCAATATATTTGCTAAACAACAACAACAAAGTTGTTTCCATTCTGCTCTAAATATTTATATTAAGAGAAAATTCCTCAAAGTATAAAGTCATAGATACATTCAAGCTCCCAAGCAACATATTGATATTAAAAGCCTCAATATGGTGTAGAATTGTAATGGAAGTACTTTATAGAACAAACGATAAGGAAACCATAGCAGATCCAGTCACATGTATTCAGTAAATAATATGTTAAATCATAGCAGATTAAGAATGAAACATGTAAAGAGAAAATTTTCTATCGACGGAGAAAAACCTGAGAGAAGGAAAAGTTTGAAAAAATTTGTACAATAAAAAGAAAAATACAAAAGAAAATAATGATGAACACGGAGACAATTTCCATGTCCATATATTTTACAATTATTTATTTTTGATCTTTACGCATTTAAGGACCGAACTAAAACAGTAGAAAGGGCATGTGGCATCCAGGAATAAATACATTGGAAAATAAACTATCAACTCAGTCTAACATTCAAAAAACTCATCACACCAAAATGTATGTGGTATCCAGAACTAAAACAGTCACACATATAAACTCACCACACCAAAATAAACTATCAACTCAGTCTAACATTCAAAAAACAAATTCATATGCCGACTTTAGCCTTGTCAATAGCAGAGCTTAAGGTTAGCTCCCAAAGAATGTAAGACCTATATCAGACCCAGTCCTTGAGTTAAACTTCACAGTAGCATTGTTCAAATCTCCCCATAGTGCACATTAGAACATCCAAACCAACGGCTACTTATCCAAATGAGTCTCCTACTAATATCATTCCTACACCTAATACTAGTGTAACCACCGACACAAAAACTATATCCTCAGGACACAGGATCTGTCTACACCTACGATCTTGTCCAAAAACCCACTCAATCGACACAGATAGTAAGAAGAACCATGACGCTCCATATATAATCAATTATCATGGAAGTAAAATACCTGGATTAAATAAGGTAACCAACAGAGCTTCCTGAGTCTGATCCTAATGTCCCTGTGTCCAAAACCGACTAGTTTGGATAATCCGTCGAGCACATCACATGCATGATTACGAATTAGAAATAATATTAATGCTCTATGATTGGATCGGAAAAACCAGAGGAGGAGAAGGAAGAATTTGAACAAGTGGCGAAGAGGAAACAAGAAGAACTCACCTGTGCACTGGAGTGTCCGGGTTGACCGACACGGAGACAGAGAATTCGTTGCAGCAAATTCATCACTGATTGCGCCGGAGCTTCCGACAATGGCATTGCTCAGCACTCGTCGTTGCCTTCACTGCTGCGCTATTGAGAAGAGTTTGTCGTGTGTTCACCAAGAGTCGCTACGGATCACCACAGCTGTCGTCTATAATTCTACCTCGAGGAATGAAGAAAGAATCGAATCAATATGGCACACAATTGATCCAACAGAGGGAAGAAGAAGTTCTTACTATTGATTGTCGCCGAGGAAAGCTCAGTGCCACCCCTAGATCGCCGTGGTGGTGCTCGTCTTCGCCATGGCTACAAGCTTCTCGAGGAGGAAGAAAGCGACGAATGGTGTGGAGTCATACAGAGCTTCGACGCTGAAGGGGATGAAGAAAACGAAGGCGGTGGGGGTCTTTATATAGGCGGAGAGTGGTAGTCGACGGTTATGATCGAACGGCCAGGCTCTCGATGGCCACGTCGATGGAGGTCTTCGACGGTGGGGATGATCGAGGCGGTTACGAAATCAGTTACAATCAAACGATCAGGAAGAAGAAGGCGGTTACGCTCCTACGGCCGAGATGGAAGCTCTGGAACCTTCGTCGTCGTCGTCCGACAGAGCTAAGGTTAGGGTTAGGGTTTGTGGGAGGGGGCGTTGGGGCTAAGGTTAGGGTTTGTAGGAGGTTGAAAGAAGAAGAAGATTAGAGTTTAGAAAAATTTTAGGGTTCAGGAAGATGGAAATGAGCAAGAAACTAAAAGGGCTTTGGAAAATTTTAGGGTTCAGGGAGAGGAGGGAAGAGGGGTAGGAGGGAAACTTTGAAAAAGATCGGGTATGAAGGGTTTTGTTGGAAGTTTATTAATTACAAGTTTGTCACCGCTCTAAACTATTAATGATGCTTTGTTCTATAAATGTTATAAAAAGTCCAGAATTAGTCCAAACCGTTATAGAAAAAAGGTATTTCGGACTTTGATAACGCTTAGGTATCAGCATCAATACATCTTATCGAGCGTTATTAATAGGCCTTTTTATTGTAGTGAATAGAAATATCTACCATAAGTAAAGAACTAACAGTGAACTAGTGATTTATAGTACAAGATAGGCATATGAAAGGCTTGATAATAAACATGAGAGTTTGTACATGGCTACACTACTTTGGAAATATTCACAAGACCATTTCTACTCCCCCATCCCCAATCAATACATAAAGATCCGTTCAAGCTATGTTATTGTACATGATATCACATGGGGGCCCATAAATAGGTACATATGAATGTAAACATAGGGGCTCTGTGAACATGAGAGTACATGAATCACAAGAGTGCACATGAATAGTAAAAGCACAGGAATACATGATGAAAGTGAAATGCACATGACATGATGTATTCGATGCTCCCGAGGGGGATAACATCATATAAAAAGATCCATATAGTACTAACCCATGTTACCATCGTGACAGCATCAAGTAAAGTAATCTAGAGCAAGAATATAAGTCCTAGCAAGTATGAAACTGTCAGAGAATGTACTCGCCTAATACCCTGAACAGCTGATATGAAAAGATGGCCAACTGGAGTCACAGAGTCCTAGTTAGAGCAACACGGGTTATAAAGAGTTTCAATTTATATGGTATTTGAAATTATAATGCAATCTACATGAGTCTAAGTCAATCTAGGTCAAAGTCAACTCTTGGTCAACTCTGGTCAATTATAAAGTCAAACTAGGTCAACTCTAGTCAACTGTGGTCAAACTAGCTAGGGTTGGGTCAACAATGGTCAATTAGTCTAGGTTAGTCAATTCTAGGTCTAAACAAACTAAGTCTATGAAATCAAGTATCCAAGATAGCTACTAACTCATAGCCTAAGTCACTTTCTAAACCAAGTATAAAACTAAACCATAAGCTAACAAGGCACACAAACATAGTCATATAATTTATATATATTATTCACATTCACATATTCATATACATAGATATATATAGGAAAGCTATATATATAGGCACATACATATATATAGAGAGAGAAGGAGAGGTAAAAGAGTAAATGAGTTTGTGTGTGTCTGTGACATGGGATACATGGTGTCAAAGGGTGTATGAATGCATGTGTGTAAAAGGCTATAGGTTAACTCAGTTTATAAAAATGCATACATACATACTTATATTGCTTACATGCATACAAAGATATCATGTATACATACATACATTGCATACATGCCTACATACATATCATATATGCATACTTGCATTCATTCATGCACCTATACATACATACATAGATGCATACATACATATTTAAATACATTATATACTTGTATATTCTATATTATATTACATTCATTCCTGCATACATATATACATATAATATATGCATACAAACTCATATATTTAACTCAAAATATATGTGAATACATACATTACATTACCTTAACACATATATATATTATTCATTCATATCCCATATACATGCATACTTCAGTTCATGCATTATATCCATTCACATATCATTAAGTTGCATACATATACTTATTTTCATTACATACATGTCATTCATGCATATTACATACTTACATGTATCTATATATTATATACATTGTATACAACATATAAAAATAGAAGAGGAAAAAAAGGGGAAAAACTGAGATGGAAAGGGAAGGAAAGAAAAAATGTAAGAAAAAGGAAAAACAGTGGACATAGACATGCTTGCATCATATATTCTACATTACCATACATGCTATCATTATATATTATATTACATTGTGTATACATTATGCATTCATATTTATCATTACATGTATACCTTGCATTCGTATCTAGCATTCATTATATATGTCACGCCCTGCACCCAAAATACGATGAGTCGGGTATGTAACAGCATCCCCTAGGCTACGCGACATACGAATACTCTAGTACCCATATTCGCGACTGTCGCCCGTAAGATTCTAGGATAGGTTCATTTCAGGTTCATCATTGCAAAATAAAATTAATATTATTCAAAGGACATTCTGAAACTATAAATCTGAGATGATTATTCTACCCAATACAACTATTAACCCAATATAATTATATATTTATATACCTGAATTGATGATGAGAAGATCTGTTTTCAATATAATTGCCTCCAATCGTCCCATCTCATTCTTGTTCTCCAAGCTTCTCTCCAATGTACAATAGTAGCTCCTTGGTCTACAAATCTAGTGAACAATACTAGGTCGTCAAATGACATATAAGATCCTCAGTCAAGGACGAGTAAATAAAATAAATAAATAGAGAATCTCTGAGATGATCGATTCTCGGAATTCCAAAGTAAAGAAATTAAGAAATTAATTCAGAGGGATTATAACGTTAACTTAAAATATGACTCTGACTAGATCTCGTTCTAGTGAATTTTCTCAGTGTTCGTCTTACGACTAAATCCTAATAATTCATAAATAACGACTACCGTCACAATCACAACAACTTAAATTCACAACCACAATCATAGTCAAGTTTCCTATATGATGATGCAGTTTAGAGAACATATTTGGATCACGATCATTCTCTATTTTTCCGACAATAATCCTATTTACCCGGGACCAGGTGGTATCTGTATTCGGTATGGTGCCTTAGATCCTACCCCCCCACATCTTATGGGAAACTTGTATGCATTAACTTTTTAAATTTCGATTTTATTCTCGAAATTTACTGGACTGTTCTCTGTTGGTGAGCTTGTAACGCCCCAGTCCCACAATATATTGGACCAAGAACGTGAACATGCCAGTTGCACATATACGAAGAATACTCCAATATATGGAAACCTCATATATGCACATACAGGCCAGAAATACATATCTAATCTCATCACAGCTCAACACAGAAGATAATAGAGTCCAAATAAATAAATAAGAGTATCAAAAGATAGCCGGGTGAACATACTCACTCCAAACAGCTATAAAAAATAGTCTCACAAGATCGGAGTACAACCTCCGTAAAATAGAAAGAAAATGAGATGTAAAATAATGTCCACTAATGTCTCAAATATAGAATAAACTAGAAATCAGCAGTGACTGCCTCGTCATTGATGTAAGATAGATCCAGAGCTGCTCCGTACTCCTGTAGAAAGTCGTCTAATCCTGGAAAGATAACCAGGTCCTCAGGTGACATAGCAAGATACAAGAAAATACCATGCCATAATAACTGTGATATATAATATAAAGAAAGAAATATGTATGCAATCAGGTGCCTAACCAGTCTACAGTGATAATGCAATAAAAACAAACCTTTGACGCATGGGCAGGATCAGGAATATCAGGAATCAGGACCGTATCTTCCACTGGAGATAACCGGAAATCAGGACCATACCTCCCACTGGAGATAACCGGCTAGCAGGACCGTACCTCCCACTGGAGATAACCGGTAATCAGGACCGTACCTCCCACTGGAGATAACCGACAATCAGGACAGTGCATATATGACCCATACGTTAAGGAACTTTTCTTCCCACCCAATGCCTATTAGAGTCACAACCATGACTCGTATGTACCTCTAGTAACTGCCAAATCTACTAGCATGCAATCTATTGGCAGTTACTCCTATCCGTCGTACGCACCATACGTATCGGTGGCCAGCCGACTACACGGATACGTGTCCTACATGTGACTCATATCACATGATACAATAAGTGTCAAGGCCGTATGAGATATACTAATACCTCAACATCAATGGGTGGTCAATAAACTAAGTCAATGCAAGAGAAAATAAATAAAGCGAAAAAACGACCGATAGAGTTGCTTGCACCTAAGTGTGACTTGGATGCACAGTTTAAATATCGAGAAATAAGAAATACTGAAAATAACAACTAAAAACAAAAATATAATAATCACAGAGTAAGGTGGCAAGGTATCTTGCCTGATGGTGCAAAGTGGCAAGCCCAAGAAATCACAATGTCAGCTAAAAAATGTCACAATCTCCAAACAACTTCGGACGCTGAAACAAACATCAAAAATGCACTCGATGTAAAAGATATACCATGGAAACGCCTGTCCAAAAGTCAAATTCTGCATCAGGGGCAAAATCATAATTTCGGGTCAAAACGATGTCCGCCGTTGGACCCGCTTTGCACCGAAATGCGTCCCAAATTCTACGGTCTCTAAAGTCATCAAAGTACATATCTACGGATTCATTTTAAGGAGAGGAACTCAATGGTATGTCCAGTTTTGGATTCTGATGAGCCTTGTACAAAATCGCCCGTTTGAGTGGGTCGCGGGCCCGCTAAAAAGGGGTTCCGATTCGACCTTCTCAGAATCGAACCAAACTTGGAACACAGGACCAGAATTTCGATCCGATCCTATTGGCGCAAGTTTTATCTCGAATTGACGACTGTACACAAAGTTATGGACAAGTTTGTAAATCGCCGATACGAGGGTATCCTTATGGATACGCGTTGGTTTCATCACGCACACGCGACGAAACTGAGTTCTGTCAATTACCACACGTCCGCAACGTCCATACGCGCCTTGCGATGCGTATAGCGCGCGACCACGTCGCCCGGTTTGTCGGGGCGTACGTCATATCGGAGAAAATTCTGAAATTTTATATAAATTAACACAAGTTTTTCTGCAACTTCAACATCAGTTTATTTCTTACACATTAATCGAAACAACGATCCAGAAGATGCCGGTTATGTTTTCTTTTACTGTTTTGGATTAGTTTCTACATTATTTTACTGTACAACAAGAATATTGGCCGACAAGTTGTCGGTTTAAAACAGTTTTATAGTAGTATAGAAAACAAATTTTTGTTCAAATTCATCTCGATTTTTCGAGCAAGTCGATGGGTTATTTTCGAAATCCATATGGAGGATCACGAAGAGGGTCAAGTCTACTTTCCAGAAAATCATACGGATCAAAAATTGGTGCTACGAGTAAAAAGTTACGTCGTAGGGAAGTAGGGTACCTTGAGTGGGAAAACTGGTCCGTGGGTGACGAGGGGCTGACTTCCGATGCTCCGTTCGTCATGCACAAAGCTCCGTCATGGGTGAAACGAACTCGTAGGCGAAGGGGGTATGATCAGCTGCAACTTTCGTTTTAGAAGTCTAGGGTTTTGATGTTTGTAGAAAAAGTTATATTTATAACAACTTTCAATAAAACCTAATACTAATAGTTTTTGGATTTGTGAACCCCACATGGACTAATTCGTGAGCTTGCTGCTTTCAGCAGCAAGCAAACTTTGGATGCGCCCCGCCCTCTAAAGTGGGCGGCTGGTACATGTATACTTTTTTTCTCTTTTCTTCTAGTCCATGCCTTTACCAAGGCTGGAAGGGGCTCAGCCTGCTTTGGGCTAAGGTCGGGCTCGGGTTGGCATTACTATAGTAGCTGCTGCTATCACTTGTTATTAGGAGGGGGGTCTGGTTTACTCAGGATTTGAGGCTGCTGCTGCTAACAATAGTAGCTGAGCTTCTCGTTAGGGATGTGGGGTCGTCCCCCCTCCCCTCCCCCCCTCCGCCCCTCTTTACAGCACAGCTGCTGTATTGGTGGGGGGTTCGGCCACCATCCAAATTTTCTTTTCTATTTTTTAACTAGGATGTGGGGTCGTCCCCCCTCCCCTCCCCCCCCTCCGCCCCTCTTTACAGCACAGCTGCTGTATTGGTGGGGGGGTTCGGCCACCATCCAAATTTTCTTTTCTATTTTTTAACTAATATATATATATATATATATATATATATATATATATATATATATATATATATATATATCAAATCTAAATATATATATATATAATATATATATATATATATATATATATATATATATATCTTTAAAATATATATATATATATATATATATATCTTTTAAGCAAGCAATAAATTCCCAAAAATTTACCAATAAAAAAATTCTAGGATTTACCATATACCTTACTTAATAGAAATATTAACAGCACACATATAATAATATATATATAAACACATACATTAATTATATTAATAAACTAGTAGCATATAAATCCATAACTTATGAAATACATAAAAAAATTAATTAAATAATAAAAATCAAATATAAATTTTGGGGGTTTACATCCTACCCAACTTAAAGAAAATTTCATCCTCGAAATTAAACTAGGGTAGGGGGTTGAGGGATAAATAGAGTAGTTTAAGGTGGGGATACAACCGCACGATTTAAATGGTACCTTGGGTTCAATCACCGTGCATCATCTTTCAAAAAAATAAGTAAAAGTCCAGGTCCATAAAGAATTCATAGACGATGCTATTGAGCACGAGTACGAGGTCCATAGGCTATGAAATAATTCAAAGGGAAGGCGATCGCGGATGAGACTCCGGGGACGAGTTTGACTATGTCTTCATCCACGTAGAATAATATGTGAAGGCGAACCAAAATGCACTAGGTTGATTAGACCATCATGCACCGGTTCTGATTAGACAATATATTAGTGGGTGCGCACCCAATAATCATGTCATGATCAAGCTCGGTGAAGAATAAGCTTGCAAAAACTAGGCTATAATTGCGGTGTTAGTCAAAGTGGTCAAAGTATGTACACGAGATTGGTGATTGGAAGGAAAACACAATTTGTTCAAGAATCTAAGCTGTGTCCGGTGTTTGTGTTTATCCAATCATTCTACAGTCTGATTTCTATGGCCTAGACTAAACTAGTGGGGTATGGATCTTATGTCAAGCCATGATGATAGGAAATATTGTAATTAAAATCGTACCTGCTATGACTTCTCCTTCTACTCCCATATTCTCTACTGCCAGCGAGAAGGCCTGTCCATAGTTCTGACTGAGGTCCCGAGCTCTAGTCCTGTCGTGCTGTACTGGCTGGGGAAGTAATGGTAGGCTAGGTGATCCTACTACTGGTCCGGGTGCTGGTAGTGCTGGAACTGCCGGTCTCGAGGCCTGCTGGGCATAAACTAGTGACTGCTGCTCTGGACACTCTCTCACCTTGTGTTGTAACGAGCCACATCTTAAGCATGCTCCAAGTCAAGTTCTGCAGTCTTTTTGGAGATGCCCTGGCTTTCTACAGAAATTGCAAATAGGCTTCTGATAAGGCACAGACCTCTCCTGCTGCTGTCCTGTAGCCCTTCTGATAGATCCACTCTGTGTCGATCCCGTAGGCGTAGTTGCCAGCATATGGCGTCTCGGGTCTGCTGCTGCTCCTTGCGAAGAATCTCCTAAGCACGAGCTTCTTTCAGGACAGCTGGATGTGAGACTCGAGACTGGGTAGTCGTATAAGACTTGAGCTCTGGTGCAAGCCCCTGGTGAAATCTCCTCGCCTTCTCTAACTCTGTCGGAATCAATCCCGCACCAAATCTACTCAGGCGATTGAACTCTGAGTCATACTCATCAACTGTTATATTCCCTTGCTTCAGATGAAGGAACTGGTCGTAGAGACCATCTCGAACATGAATAGGGAAGAACCTTTCATAAAATAAATCATAGAACTGCTTCCAGGTGGTCCCAGTGCCTAATCGCCTTTCTTCCGCTTTCCACCAGTGGTGAGCATTATCTTTTAGCAGTAGGTCCACTGCTGTCATCCAATCTTGAGCTGGCAATTGGGATGCCTTCAGTAGCTTCTCTGTACTAATAAGCTACTGTGACACCTCTAGTGGCTTCTCCGTTCCACTGAAAGGCTTAGGGTTCATATCTGTAAAGTTCTTGATAGAACCTTCATAAGGATGCAGAGCCGGTGCTGGTGCTGGTACTGGAGGTGGTGGTGGAGGACTAGCTAATGCTGCCATCATCGTCTGTCTCATCAGTTCAGTCTGCTACCACTGAGCCTGCATCATTGCGTACGTGAACTGAGAAGTAGGGCTCCCATCAGTCGGTGGGGGAGGTATATGTGGGCCCGACTGTGGCAGAAACTACTGAGGGAATAGTAGGAGAGGTGGTACTGTCCCTTCTAAGGGTGCTGCAGGGACCTGCCCTGTTTGATTGGCTGGAGGAGCTTGAGTCTCTTGGTGCCCCGTTGTTGGAGGTATGGTAGTCTGCTGTTGTCTCGGCTAGTATGGTGTCACTGGAGTCATCGGAGGATTCTGTCCCTCCGGGTTGGCCTCTTCGCCAGATGTGAGGGCCAAGGCAGAAGAATGTCCGCTTCTTAGATTCATACTGTTCGCACGAAGAATAATGGGACGATATTAGGAAAGGTTAGATATGAGGAAAATCAAATAATCAAGGAAGTTTCAAAAAGATTGGAAGTCAAGAGGTAGTAGTAGTTCTGGATAAGATATTCATATTCCTATATGCAGGCTTGTTGGGCACAGTCATGTAATCCAACAATATTATCGTAGACCTGTATAGGCCACCACAAAAACATATAACGCCCCAGTCCCATAATACATAGGACCATGAACGTGAACATGCCAACTGCACATATACGAAGAATACTCTAATATATGGAATCCTCATCTATGCACATAAGCTGTAAATAAAAATAATTACAGGCCAGAAATACATATCTAATCTCATCACAGCTCAACACAGAAGATAATACATCACAGCTCAACACAGAAGATAATAGAGTCCAAATAAATAAATAAGAGTATCAAAAGATAGCCGGGTGAACATACTCACTCCAAACAGCTATAAAAAATAGTCTCACAAGATCGGAGTCCAACATCCATAAAATAGAAAGAAAATAAGATGTAAAATAATGTCCACTAATGTCTCAAATATAGAATAAACTAGAAATCAGTAGTGACTGCCTCGTCATCGATGTAAGATGGATCCAGAGCCGCTCCGTACTCCTGTGGAAAGTCGTCTAATCCTGGAAAGATAACCAGGTCCTCAGGGGACATAGCAAGATATAAGAAAATGCCATGCCATAATAACTGTGATATATAATATAAAGAAAGAAATATGTATGCAATCAGGTGCCTAACCAGTCTACAGTGATAATGCAATAAGAACAAACCTTTGACGCATAGGCAGGATCAGGAATATCAGGAATCAGGACCGTATCTCCTACTAGAGATAACCGGCAATCAGGACCGTACCTCCCACTAGAGATAACCGGCTAGTAGGACCGTACCTCCCACTGGAGATAACCGACAATCAGGACTGTACCTCCCACTGGAGATAACCGGCTAGCAGGACCGTACCTCCCACTGGAGATAACCGACAATCAGGACAGTGCATATATGACCCATATGTTAAGGAACTGTTCTTCCCACCCAATGCCTATTAGAGTCACATCCATGACTCATATGTACCTATAGTAACTGCCAAGTCTACTAGCATGCAATCTATTGGCAGTTACTCATATCCGTCGCACGCACCATACGTATCGGTGGCCAGCCGACTACGCAGATACGTGTCCTACATGTGACTCACATCATGTGATACAACAAGTGTCAAGGCCATATGAGATATACCAATACCACAACATCAATGGGTGGTCAATAAACTAAGTCAATGCAAGAGAAAATAAATAAAGCAAAAAAAAAACGACCGATAGAGTCGCTTGCACCCAAGTGTGACTTGGACGCACAGTTTAAATATCGAGAAATAAGAATTGCTAAAAATAACGACTAAAAACAAGAATATAATAATCACAGAGTAAGGTGGCAAGGTATCTTGCCTGATGGTGCAAAGTGGCAAGCCCAAGAAATCACAATGTCAGCTAAAAAATGTCACAATCTCCATACAACTCCGGACGCTAAAACAAACATCAAAAATGCACTCGGTGTAAAAGATATACCTAGGAAACGCCTGTCTAAAAGTCAAATTCTGGATCAGGGGCAAAATCATAATTTCGGGTCAAAACGATGTCCACCGTTGGACCCGCTTTGCACCGAAATGCGTGCCAAAGTTTATGGTCTCTAAAGTCGTCAAAGTACATGTCTACTGATTCAGTTTGAGGAGAGAAACTCAACGGTATGTCCAGTTTTGGATTCCGATGAGCCGTGTACAAAATCGTCCGTTTGAGTGGGTCGTGGGCCCGCTAAAAAGGGGTTCCGATTCGACCTTCTCAGAATCTAACAAAACTTGGAACACAGGACCAGAATTTCGATCCGATCCAGTTGGCACAAGTTTTATCTCGAATCGACGACTGTACACAATGTTATGGACAAGTTTGTAAATCGCCGATACGGGGGTATCCTGACGGATACGCGTTGGTTTCGTCACGCACACGCGATGAAACTAAGTTCCGTCAGTTCCCACACGTCCGCAACGTCCATACGCGCCTTTCGATGCATATAGCGCGTGACTACGTCGCCCGGTTTGTCGTGGCGTGCGTCGTATCAAAGAAAATTCTGAAATTTTATATAAATTAACACAGGTTTTTCTCTAACTTCAACATCAGTTTATTTCTTACACGTTAATCGAAACAACGATCCAGAAGATGCGTTGTGATCTCGGTTTTGTTATCTTTTACTATTTTGGATTAGTTTCTACATTATTTTACTGTACAACAAGAAAATTGGCCGACAAGTTGTCGGTTTAAAACAGTTTTATAGTAGTACAGAAAACATATTTTTGTTCAACTTCATCTCGATTTTTCGAGCAAGTCGATGGGTTGTTTTCGAAATCCATCTAGAGGATCTCGAAGAGGGTCAAGTCTACTTTCCAGAAAATCTTACGGATCGAAAATCGGTGCTACGAGTAAAAAGTTATGTTGTAGGGAAGTAGGGCACCTTGAGTGGAAAAATTGCTCCGTGGGTGACGAGGGGCTGACTTCCGATGCTCCGTTCGTCGCGCACAAAGCTCCGTCGTAGGTGAAACGAACTCGTAGGCGAAGGGGGTATGATCAGCCGCAACTTTTGTTTTGGAAGTCTAAGGTTTTGATGTTTGTAGAAAAAGTTATATTTATAACAACTTTCAACAAAACCTAATACTAATAGGTTTTGGATTTGTGAACCCCACATGGGCTAATTCGTGAGCTTGCTGCTTTCAGCAGCAAGCAAACTTTGGGTGGGCCCCGCCCTCTTAAGTGGGCGGCTGGTACATGTATACTTTTTTTTCTCTTTTCTTCTAGTCCATGCCTTTACCAAGGCTGGAAGGGGCTCAGCCTGCTTTGGGCTAAGGTCGGGCTCGGGTTGGCATTACAATAGAAGCTGTTGCTATCACTTGTTATTAGGAGGGGGGGTCGGGTTTACTCAGGATTTGAGGCTGCTACTGCTAACAATAGCAGCTGAGCTTCTCGTTAGGGATGTGGGGTCGCCCCCCCCCCTCCCCCGTCCCTCTTCACAGCACAGTTGCTGTATTGGTGGGGGGTTTCGGCCACCATCCAATTTTTTTTTAACTAATATATATATATATATATATATATATATATATATATATATATATATATATATATATATATATATATATATATATATATATCTTTTAAGCAAGCAATAAATTCCTAAAAATTTACCAATAAAAAAAATTCTAGCATTTACCATATACCTTATTTAATAGAAATATTAACAGCACACATATAATAATATATATATCACATATATATTAATTATATTACTAAACTAGTAGCATATAAATCCATAACTTATGAAATATATAAAAAAATTAATTAAATAATAAAACTCAAATATAAATTTTGGGGGTTTACAGAGCTAGGCCTCAACCCCCTCCCCCCTCCGACATCGCAAGGCCTTACAGATAGGGGTGAGTATTCGGTTTATTCGGTTCCAACCGAAACGAATAAGCAAAAAACTGAATTGGACCGAAACCGAATAAGCAGAACCGAAACCGAACCGAATTGGTCAATAACCGAACCGAACCGAACCGAATTAAATCGGTTCGGTTTTCGATTTATTCGGTTTTTGGGTTTTTTTTGTTAATATATAATAACTATATATACCTAGATATATTTATTATATACCTATAGTATATACCTATATATATTTAGTATATACCTATAATTAATATATATATATATATATAAACTAAATTTTCTTATTTGGTTTTTGGTTTCGGACCGAAACCGAAACCGAATAAGAAAATCTAGTATTTTAACAACCGAAACCGAACCGATTTTTTTAAAAACCGAACCGAATCTCATTTCGGTTCGGTTCGGTTCGGTTTTCGATTCAAAACCGAATAATGCTCACCCCTACTTACAGATGCGGGACTACTGATCAGCTTTTTCTGTTGTTATTATATTATAGGGATTTCGATAGATGTGATTCAGTTGTTCTCTCCCACCCCATGATGCAACTACAAACACATATAATAGTCTATTGACTTCTAGGTCTAATATCAGGTTCCAACTCAATTACCATCTCGTATGTCAAAGACAATACACCATATGGTAATCTCTTGTCGGCAGGAGATTATCCAACTTGTTACCATCTCGTGTGTCGGAACAACACGCTATATGGTAATATCTTGTTGACTAGGAAGGTGGATATAAACTTAGACTATTCAATTAGGTTTTCCTAATTTGGAACTTTCTAAATTTGGCCAACTCTCAAAATTATTGAAAATTTCGGGGGAACCTCCTTTTTATTTTTGGCTCCAAAAATTTTTACAAGAGACAATAATAAATAATAATAATACCCCGGTTACGCCGACCCCTTCGGTGGAGCAACTCTCAACACCGGAACCACGCATTTATAAAATCTCGGGTACGCGACCCCATTCGGTAGGAGCAACTCTCAACACCGAAAATCTCATGCAGTAATATATATAAACAAGCAATAAATGAGAACTTTCATACCAATGTGCGACATTACCTTATCCATTAGTAATTCTAGCAATTAGTACTGGTCCAGAGTTACTACACAAGTCCATAAAACTCAAAGCAAGTCAGAGATCACAATTTTACACAAAACACTAAATGACACAACTATACAAGAGGAATTACATTATAATTGTATATATATCAAATATCTTGTCCTTAGGGTAGGATAGTAATTATCAATATAAAATGAAATTTCCTTTATTGAGAATATGCACTTCCAAACTTAGCAATACTTGCTATAAAACATATTACGATAATTTACGTAGGACATTAACCTTAATTCTACCTAGTAAATGAAAAACCATTTGCTTATATATATATACAAAAAATAGAGTCAATATTCAGCGTACATGTTGAACTCTTCAGAAATGTAATTTTTAAAAAAAATATCAAAATAGCAATTTTAGGTCCGATATGTTAATATTACCAATTCCGTGAATATCCAAGGAATGCATCATATTTTCTAATACTAAATCGGGCATAAAAATAGTCTAAATTCGTATAACTGCTTAATTCTAAATTTCAATTGGTTCCTACTATTCAATTAGATCAATTTTTTTGACCGATACAGCATCGAAAACCTAAAAATATGAGCTCATAATTCTTCGAATCATGATTCCTCATTCTTTAATGATAACTCGATAATCCTAAGGTTATTAAATATCTGAAAACTTAGAATACTTAGAAATTTGTCGACTAAGATTATTACTTTTAGTCAATATCGTCACATCCTGACCCTCCAATTTCTAGCTAGAAATATCCTGAGGTTTATCTACTTGGTTATCTTTTATTCTCATTTTTAAAGATGACTATTTGATTTGTATTTTCTGGAATTCAATAATACTTTGCCAATTTAGGGCTCGATAAGGTCAATACTTGCACTTAAAAATTAAAACAATGATTCCCTAGGTAATCCCTAACCTATTTACAATTTAAGTTCTTTATCGTAGCCTTAAATACCTCTTTATATTCGAATTCATTACCAGACAACGGTTATACATAGTTAAACATGACATATTCCTGGTATCCTATGTTGTCTTACTAAAATAAACTAGTATGGAAAAGCCTGGTATGGTTCCCTGCCTATACCTTATATACATGACCTCATATACATGTTCGTGTATAAAGTCTATATAGCCCTTAATTCCATATAAAACTACAAGTCCATATATATATAAAAGCCTACAATACGGTATCCGACATGGCGTATATGTATATGTAGGATCCATATATTCTAGCACTAAATAATATGCCAATCACTATCTACAATCATTTCTACATAAGTGAAGCCCAATATACCATCTCTAATTTCTATAATATAGAGTCCGACATTATATGTGTGTGTATCGCATATACTTATATGTTTATATCCTATGAATAATTTCCATCGAACTATACTTGCAAATATGATCTCGAATCGACACCAAATCAATACTTAAGGCCGACACCAACTATTATCGTTATGTCCAACACGTGTCCTAAAAGTGTCTCGGTGTAAACGAGTTATCACCGATACACGTGACCGTGTTGTAATTCCAAGTTTAATCATATTGACTCGTCCGAATCGTGTACCCGAATTGTCATCCCTAGTAAATTGTGTCCATGTGTCCGTAATTCCTTCCGAAACACGTGTCCGTTACCTAGTCTAGGAATATTCTAAATTTCTAGACAATTTTCATGCTTGGAAAAATGAGATGCATATATTTCAACTCAATTCCTACTCTAAATAATACATACTAAATGATCATAAGACTATATAAGTTGAAGAACAACTTTCAAGAGAAAATTAAATTAATTGAAGTGAAGGAAGAGAGGGCTTGCCTTGGGAAAAATGATTTGGGTTTAGAATAGGGGGTTAGGGCTTGAATCTTCTTCTTCTCCAACTTCTCCTTCTTCTTTACTCCATCTTCTTCTTCTTCATTTCTTTTTATTTCTTTTTTAAAAGTAAAAGGGGTTAGGGTTTGATTATGGTGGTGGTGGTGATGATGATGGAGATGGAGATGGAGATGGAGATGATGGTGGTGGTGGAGGTGACCGACGGAAGAGGTGCCACGAGGGGAGGCCACTGGCAGTGGAGGGCCAGCCGGCCGCCGCCACGGGCGCGGGTGCGCGGTCATGAGTGAGGAGTAGAGAGAGGGAGTGAGAGAGATGGAGAAAAATGAGAGATAAGGAGAGTGAGAGGGATAGAGAGGAGGGGCGAGAAAGCCGAGGGTGAGGGGGAGAGATGGAACCGAGAGGGAGAGAGGAGAGGCTCGGGTGATGGGGCTGAGAGCCCTCTCTCTTCCTCTCTATATAAATATTTTGTTTTTTTCCTTTCTTTTTCTTTTTTTTTTTTCTTTTTACCAATAAATCCATGAATGTAGACATGTGTCCCCAAGTAAAATTACCATTTTGCCCATGCTTCATGCATGAGGACATGTGTATAGATTAGGTGTCATGGTTAATTTACAATTTGCAAATATTTACAAGGACTTATGTATAAAAAAAATTATTTTAGAAAAAGAAATGGGTTTAATTAAAAATAAGATAATGATAATAAAATTAATGATAAAGATATATTTTTTTAAAAATTATTAACAAATATAATATAGAGAAAAAACATAAAAGCAATATTATTAGGTGGCTATTACACTCTACCCACCTTACAAAAATTTCGTCCTCGAAATTTAAATTTTAACGATAAACTTTTCAAAAAAATTAGAGAAAAATAAAATATTCTACCCACCTTACAGAAGTGAAGTAGTAATTTATTAAATTATTAAACAAAATATCTTGAAATATAGTTATCAAAAGATTCACGAAAATGACAACAA
>JANAVB010000663.1:0-17389 GCA_029216955.1 Iris pallida | reverse complement strand
GTTAGTTTGGGTGAGATGAGGCTAGGTACGTGTCCATATTTGGATATGTGGGGTCATTTTGCGAGAAATCATAAAAATAGGCTTTTCGGGGTTTTCGGGTTCCAACATACGGGTAACTTTTTGCACCGACACTAGAATCGGCAAGTTAGTACTTAGAATAGGTTCTAATCATTATTTAGAACTCGTGGGTAGAGTTTGGGTCGAATCCGGATAGGTTTCGTATCCGTATCACGCGGTATCGCGAGTCGGACACTCCGGAGTCGCCAGAATGGCCATTTGGCCATTCGGGTATTGTTTCTCATTTTCGCTCGCGTACGCGAGTTAGATTGCTTGTGTGGGGCACGTGTCTAGGCCCTAGAGGATAGAATTACAAGGATTTGGGTATTCGGATAAGTTTTGGGTCGTTTAGGAGTATATGTGTATGTGTATGCGTGTATATTTATATGGGGAGTGTGTTAGTGTGTGGTAGTAGTAGTGGTGCTGGTAGTATGAGTGTGGTGGTAGTGGTGGTGTTGGTAGTGTGTGTGTGGTGGTAGTGGTGGTGTTGGTAGTATGCATGTATGTATGTATGTGTATGTGGTAGTAGTGGTGGTGTTGGTAGTGTGTGTGTGGTGGTAGTGGTGGTGTTGGTAGTATGCATGTATGTATGTATGTATGTGTGTGTGTGGGAGTTCATGGATAGATCTATAGATATGTAGATAGATAGATAGATAGGTAGAGCGATGAATGAATTAGTGAATGGATGAATGGATGGATGAATGAATGATTGAAGGAATGATTGAATAGAGGGATAGAGGAGTAGGGAGTGGGGAAGAGGGGGGAGCTGCTGCCCCCCACAGCAGCAGCAGAAATCAGCAGCAACTGCAGTAGTCCCCCTTTGGGGACTGCATTAAACACAGTAAGCAATAGCAGTTTGAAGGCATTTGTGGCCCCTAAATACACCCCATCATGACCCCCTGTAGCCCCAATACATGCTCCCATATGTCAGCCATATATCCCTCTATGAAACCCCTATTTTAGAGTGTCTTTTTAGTGTGTTAAGTGGTTAGTGGGATAGTAGTTTTAGTAGTAGAAAATAAGGATTTTCAAGATAGGAAATATGTGAGGGTATGATATATTAGAGGGTAAGTTTGTAGATGTCTGAGTTGGTATTTGAGAGTTAGTTTAGAAGTAGCATTCTAGTTAGATGGGAGTTAGATATATAGTAGGAATTGAGGGAAGTAGTTGTGGTTTAGGATAGAGGTTAAGTTAGCATCTTGGTATCTCAAGATACCAAGATTACCTTAAGGTAAATGTTGAGATTTAAGATATGCCATAAGATGGTTTTGATGTCCAAGACAGTGAGAGATTGTGGTTGGTAATGGCTAGATAGATTAGTATCTTTTCTATCCTAGGATACCGGGAGGGATACTCCCAAGGCAAAGTCGATTTGCCTTAATGTTAGCAAGTAGAGGGTAAGTACTATATTAAGGGTAATTGAAGGTAATTGGGTAAAACTAAGATATGAGTTTTGGTTTGCAAGATTGGCCTAGATATGGGTTGTCTTGGTAGGTAAAGATTAGGAAGGGTATGTTTAGGCTAGTTTTGACCCCGTTGACCCAAAGTTGACTTTTTTACCAAAAGTAAACTACGAGTCAACGCTTTACCTAGAATTATCTAAAACATGACCAGAGTTGACCAGTTGACCAAAAGTCAACTATGAGTCAACCATTGACCTAGTATGACTAGAGTGGACTATGAGTTGACCAGGGTTGACCAGAGTTGACTGTTTGACCAAAAGTCAACTTTAAGTCAACCTTTGACTTAAATCGACCCAGTTTGACTTTGTTTGACTTGCCTTGACCTAGTTTGACTTTGTTAGGCCTAGTATGACTTAGATTAACTTTGTATAATCTAGATTGACTTAGTTTGACCTTGTTTGACTTAGATTGACTTAGATTGACCTAGTATGACTTAGTTTGGCTTGGTGTGACTTAGTATGACTGAGTTTGACCTAGATTGAATAACATATACTAAAACTTATGCCATACACTGTTAAACCCTAATTAACTCATGATATATCATCTTTAGGTCTGTAATTTCACTCTGAGCCAGATTACATAGTTGACATATTTCTATCGGATCTCAGGCAAGTACATTCTCTGATAGTATTTCTGTTTTAAGATATCGTCTATGTTTCTTGTATTTCGAGTAGATATCCTTGTTCTTTTGTCACATTGTTCACACGGATTGGTATTTGTCTGGATCCCGTCATGAGATATTTTTTCTTGTATTCCTTGGTATACCTTGTATAAGTTTTTCCTATGCATTGTATGGACACGATTCCTGCGAAAGCTCGCTACCTCATCGGAGAATCATGTGCCATGACATGTCATTACTGGATCCACTTTACTGGTCGAGAATGGGGGTACTTAGCGTAGATATGTGATCATTTTTTCTCCTGTGATTCCTGTTCCTTGAGAGTGTTAGCCATACACTTCACGTGTGACTAGCCAGGCCCTTTTTCTCCTGTGTAACCCAAGCCGATCACATGTTGAAACTAATACTAAGCTCACATAGATATAGTTCCATATTTTTGTACATGATATATACTATTTTCTTGTTCTTACATTCAGTTACAGTCTTGATATGCCTTACCATGATTCATGTATACATTATTTTATCTTGTATATTCTCTCTATTTACTGCTACATTTTTAATATCGTCTAACTAGAACTGTTATTTGAGATTTGTGCTCGTTCCATCCTGACTGGATATGTTGACAAAATTTTACAGATTATAGCGAGGACGAGTGTCCTCCCTACTATGGTCCTCATGACGTAGTTGGCCTAGACTTGGAGACCCTAGTTCAGCAAAGGTTAGCGCCAGCCGATGGGGCTTTAGAGTAGCTTTGCTGGTTTAGTTTGGTACTGGACTTTGTCTCCAGATTACATTTTGGTTTGTTATTATTTTAGTATTTTTATTAGAGATTGTTGACTCTAGACTTGTATTATTTCTGTGTTGGATTTTCTGGATGATATTTCATATCTTGTTGTCTTTATCTTTCGGTATCATCTATCTTTCTTAGAGTTTGTGGTTGAGTATATTATATTTTATTGCTTGTCCTCCATTCGGAGTTGACCGTTCTCGACAGGTTTTGATATTATAACTGTTGTTAGATAGTAGACCTAGACAACGTTCTACGTCGTTTCTGTGGCGTAGGCTGGGACGCTGTCACGCACTCGTGCCCTTGTTCCGGGTGCGGGTCGTGACAAGCTATATACATCTAACTATCTAACATATACTTCTGGTATCCTAAATTCTAAGTTACAAACTAGTAGTATCCTACTCAAGGTAATATGACACACAAACCTATGACACCAAGACACCAACTTACATCTCTAGACTACTATCTATCCACTAACTTAGGATACTAATTTCTAGTATAGGATATTAACTCTATATCTAAGCTATCTTAGGATACAAACCAAGATACCATATACTTTATCCCTATTGGTATTCCAATACCCTTACCTTGGTTAAAAGTCCAAAACCTTAGTCTAGGTATAAATACCTTAGTCTCCCAATACCCAAACTATAGTTATCTAGCATCTATTTATCTACCCCAAGCCATTAGGTAACCATACCTTACCTTGAAGGTAAACCCAATACCTTGAAGGTAAACCCCCTATTACCTTGTCTTGAAGGTAAACTCTAGTCCTTACCTTGTGATAAGGTAAACCCCTTTACCTCAAAGTAAGGTAAATCACATTATCCTAGCATACCAATATCTAGTATCGTAAGATACTACCTATCTACAAACTAACCACTATCTAACTTAAATCTAATCTATACAAGATACAACTTATCTAACTATCTAAGATATCTAACTATTGGGATACTAACTCATCTAATCTTCAACCACACATACACACACACAAACCATGAATAACCAAGATACTAATATCTAACTATAACATATATGTATATATATCCATCTCTAACTCTTACCAACTAACATATGTCATATCCAACTAACAATAACATAGACTAACACAACTAATTATCTAACTTATACAAGATATCACTATCTAACTTCTAACATACATCTAACCTTTAAATAGATTCTAACATAACTACTAACATACTAACATATCCATACATACAACATCTAAATTCCTCTCCACTCCAACACTAACACACACACAAACACATACCAAATCCAACCCCTCTCTTCTAACACACCCATACACATCTATATACAAACACACTACCACTCAACCAAAACACAAATCACTCAACAATCCACACTAGCCTCAAGTCAAATAGGATGGCATGATCCTCCCAACTCTCTTACCTTCACAACAAACGCACTACACTACCATCTATACAACATCAAACACACACTAGCACATATCCTCTATCAATCTCACTTTTCTCTACTAACCACACACATCCTTATCTCACTCAAACCCACATACTATACTAATATATATTACCTAACAATAATATATATGTACTATATCATACAAATTCTTGACAACCTATGATACCTACATTCACTTGATATCCATACTGCATAGGCTCATAGAATACACAAAATATCCACGTCGTATAGTCAGTTTTCTACTTAAAACTAATACTACACCTATTAGACCTATTCACTAAATTCTAGGATTAAAGTATGTCGTATTCCTTCGTATTAGCTTTTTGAAACTTCAAACGGATCGTATTTTCGTGTCTAGAAGCTCTCGGAATCGCGAAAACACCGAAACACATTCGTCTTTCGGACAGCTGACATTCAAACAGTTTTACAGAAAGTTCTAGAATAATTTTGGCCTATTAATATATATATATATTTGGAAAGCTAACTTCGATACGGTTCTTTAAAAAAATGGGAGATTAATCGGAGTCTTGAGCTAGGAGTTATGGCATTTCTAAGTTGCTCTGGCTACTAAAAACGTGAATGAAAATTTTGACAAATTTGGGTTATTTTGGACAAAAGAAACACATACTAACTATATTATCTAGGATACTAACTAGATTATCTAACTCACTAACTTAATACTAACACACCCACACTCTATCACATACACACAAGACACATATCAATATATATATACAAAAAACCCCAAATCAGTCCACATCCATAAATATAACAATATTTGATATTTTTACATAAAAATAGGGCTTGTAGATCATAATACATAGATTCAAACATTGGTATCCAAATGAGAACAAACCTAAACATCCTAACCATGGTTAATCTACTCTCTAACACATGAAAATCTGAAATTAGAAGACAATTAAGCCTATGGGGCAAAAACACAAACACATGGTGTGCCCCTTTTGGAATCTCTCCAAGGGGGACACCAAAACTATCCCAAATTTCTAAAGAGAACTCAAAAGTGGCTCTAAAATATTTGTAATGGTGGTTCATGTATGGGGATGGTTCCTATGGGTTCAAAACTAACAAATATGCAAGAAAAAGATGAAATAGAGAAGGTTTAGAGAGAGAGAGAGAGACCTATTGGGAGTGATTCCCAATGAACAACCCAAAGGACATGAATCCGACACAGACTCTTCTAGCAAATGGACACCCTCCTTGCTCTTAGCTCCATAATCCTTGTAGCTCCCTCTCCTTGCAAGAATGAGAGAATTTGGTGGAGAAAAGAGAAGATTTGAGAGATGAATCAATGGGATTTGCTCTCAAGATTGTAAAGAACACTAAAATGGGAATGGAGGCTGCTTTACAAATGAAAAGGAGATGGAACCCTCTCTTGGCTGTCATAAGGGTTAGGTTTAGGCCATTGGGAAATGTCTAATATGCCCCTAATAGGTCCCCTTTGGTTAATCTAAGTGATGCAAAGGTTTGGGGTCAAAAGAGTCAAGTTTCTAATATCTAAATAACTAAACTTGTCATATGGGTTTAGTTTAAATGTACTAGCCTAATAAGATGAGTTTTTGGGCCTTGCCTAACTAATCTTTGGGTCTCGACTAGAGTCTAAATTACCCGGGTCACTAACACAAGTCAAAACTAGACGAAACTCAAATCCGGCTAAACTAATCCCCAAAATACAATATTAATAAATAAATATTCAAAAAAATATTAGAATATGAAAAATGACAAATTTATTCTCATTTTTTGAAAATAGACAGTTACAGAATGCCATCGAACATCATCATCGGAGGCAGCGGAGGAAACTAAGGGGGTGGTGGTGGAAGCTGCTCTACTGGTACGTCGACAGTGGTCTATTCCGAAGCTCCAATAGCTCCGAGCTGATCTGCAGTCTTCCTGGTGGTGACCATCCTGAAATAGAAAGAAAACTTCGTTGATTACTAAATCCTAAACCTAAAAATAGTAAGTGTTTATAAAATATCAATATACCCGATGTACCCGATTTTCTATGCTGTGATCAAGTTTTCCCTAGTTTAACAAGTCCCCCAATAGTACTCTACTACCTAGGTACTATTAGGACAGACCTACATGGGCCACCACTAAAAATATGTCATGACCCGCTCCTGAATATTCGGATACGAGTCGGACACGCCTAGCCTCCGTCGTTAGACACGACGAAGTAAGCTGTACCAAGCTAGGGAATCTAAAGGCAAACATGAATATATACAATCACAGCATCTATAAATGATCCCAGAATGAGAGTATATGTCTAAGCATTATTTCATTCATCCAACAAAAGTAAAGTAAACGTCTGACTAAAGTCTCCAGTACATTGAAAATGGAAAAGCTAAGGTAAGATAGCTAGGCCTCCTCGGCCTCTAGGTCCTGAGCAACTCCAGCTGGCTCAACTACCTCGGCAGTCTCCTGCCCGTAGTACGTGTCACAAATAGCCTCCATCTCACCTGCAACATCCAATCAGGAGCAGAGTAAAGTACTATTGTCGGTAATGAACAAGAACATCATAATATGAAAAAGAGTACAAGAGAACATGAAATATAAAGTATAGAAAAAGAACATGAAAGTACAGGAATGTAAAGTACAGGAAGTACGGGAAATATAGCACAAAAAGTAAATCTTGAACCTAAAGTACAAGACATGACATGTGCACAATATTTAAAATACAGCTAGAATATGTGACCGGCTGGAGTAAGTACAGGAATAAGCACATGAATGGGCATTGCTTAGGGCCCGCGTGCACGGTGCAAGGCCTAAGCTATTAACCTAAATTTCTGATCCTTGAGTTTGGTCACATAGCTAGTGTATTTCCCCTCCCCGACCACAAGTAAGTACAAGAACATGAAAGTACAAGAGAATATGATATCGTGTTATCAAGAGAAGTACAAGATATGAATGTAAATTTGAAGACCATAGAAAGTACTTGCCATGCTCAGGGTGATCGAGAATATAAGGAAGATGATCTAACTGTCCTCCTGGTTAATTAAGTACAAGTTGGTTAATTTCTAAGCAATTACCCACTATCCATCTTTCTAATCATGATCTAGCTAGAAGATACTTATAAGTATAATGGTGGTACTCAATCTAATCATCTGTACAAAATCCCCAGAGCCTATACATTCCTCATAATATCTCAATGAATTCCCATGATTCAAATGGCAGAGCCATCATAGCCACACAAATTGAATCAGCCTCTCCAATGATTATGAGATTAAAATATTAACATTACTTTAGCTTAGAAAAATTATACAAAACCTAAATCAACAAGAAAATAAACACACAACTTCTATTCTCAACAAACCCAACAACCCATTCGAATCCAATGGCTAACTTCCATTCAAAATAAAGGATGTAGGAACAAAATGTAGGACTGATTATAGGAACGAGTTGTAAAGCGCAATACTCTAGAGGGGGGGTGAATAGAGCATGCAACAGAAATTAACTATTTAAAAATGTTAGTAACAAGATCACATAATATATATACCATAGATATGTAAATGAAAAGTACAGAGTAGAGAGCAAACGCAAACACAAGGATGTATACTGGTTTCTCTCTTGTGAGGACTAATTCAGTCGGAAGAACTCTAGCTTCCAGTTGAATCCACTATGGAAAATCACCACAAGTTTTCATCCGAAGTTCTTGCAACTTCTACAACACGAGCTTTGATCCAAAGTACTCGACCAACTTCAATTGTGAAGTGTCTATCTTCAATCATGCCTCTGATTACAATCGCTCTAAAACTTCTAGACCGTATCGTACTGGCAAATCGACTAGAGGATTGTAACTGGCTTGGAATTTGAAAATGAATAGCTCAGAATACTTTGGAAGAAGTAGTAGGCTTATAGAGAAGAGATATAAAAGTGAATTGGTGTGTGAGTGAATTGAAATGATCAAAATTCTTCTCTATTTATAGTTTTTCCAAAGGCAAAATTCTGACAGAATTCGGGCAGAATTCGGACAGAACTCTATGAAAAAATCTTGTTGGGATCCGTAACTGCGGGAAGACCAAGTTCAAAAAGCAACGTTCACTAACCGAACTCTGGCCGAATTCGGGCTGAACTCTGGCCGAGTTCTGTTGGAGTTCTGTCAGGGTTTTTACAAATTGGTTTTTGGGCTTTTTGAAAATTCAAACAGTTAGGAAGTAGTTTGGGCTTTTGTAAGTGGGCTTGTTTTTCAAAATGAAAGGGTATTTTGAAAACGTTTCTTGGATAGCCTATTTGCCAGTACGATGCAGTTTACATCGTATTCCTAGACTCAATAAATATGAAAAATTACATTGATAAAATAGGAAAACCAAGAGGCCTTTGATGATGCCTTTCTTCAAATAATTGAGCAGACTTGAAGACGCCTTTTTCCTTGACGGCGGTCGTCAAAGATAAACAGATCTGGAAATCTGAATACCTTTCGGTGGCTTCGCCCCCGAACCCCCACGGGGGGTACTGCCCCCCTCGACTCCTGTCCGCTGACCGGGCAGCGGAACCCCCGATGCGAGGCCCCGGATAGGTCGTTAGGCGGTTCAGAAAAATTTTCTTGTATAACGTCGTCTTTGGCCCATCAATAATTCTCTATTGCATATGCCCTGGTTTGATAAAGCTTGATCATGCTACTGTATGTCTAAGAACATGTAAGACGAATAAAATAATATGATACAAGCATGGCAATATGATATAGAACATTTAGGACAATGCTAACATTAGGACAATGCTAAGTTTAAGTAGCAACATGATAGTGATTACATGAATATTAGTGATGTCATTTTGGTAAACTTAATTGATTAGCTATATTCAAAAACATGATATAATTATTGGGCTAACAATCTCCCACTTTTTTATTATGGCAAATCCTTTATGTTTAATATATATATACAATAGATGCTTGTATCACTAATAAACACATAATACTAGAATACTATGTGCTAACTTAAACTTATTTCTCCCCTTTTGACATGATCAAAAATAAGCTCCCCTGTAATTAGAGCTAAAATGAACTCAAGCATAAGTAAGGAGGAAAGCAAAAATAATCATGATCAAGGATTAGGAGAACTGTATAACAACAAGTTTTAGAAATTTGCATGACTAAAGAATTAAAAACTTATTAAAACAGTATAGGTGGTTTAAAATAAATCAATCAATAAATAGTTTACCAACTAGAAATCCAAAAATGACATTCAAAACACATTTTTTTCATCATGTTGTGTTTTGAAATAGACCAAAAAAATATCAATATAGCAGGAATCAATCATTGGTCATAAATAAATCATGGGGAATAGAAATTCGCAGATCTAGTATATATAAAAGAATCAAAAATATAATGAGACTTTTAACAATGATCACAAAAAAAGTATGATTCATAATTTATCCATACAAATTAGTGAATCAATTCCATAAAGAGTATAATCATCGACAAGATATCAAAATAAGTATACTAGAATCTATGCAAAATCTATACCAAAGTTCATGCATTTGAATTCAATTACCTTAGCATGATATATGAATATCCATTAGATAAACATGAAGGTAATGAAGATAAAATAGCAGAGAAGGAGAAATTCAGTCGACTTGAATGCTCTCCCACAAAGTATGATCAGTCTAAATATAGATAATCATGAACTTTGAGATAAAATCTTAATAAGAAATGCCAAATCAGTTTAAACTCAAGGTATAATGAAATAAGGATGATTAAATATATTTGGTAATATAACTTTTAGAAAATCAAATAAAATGAGGTAATTAAAAATAATAACCATATATTCTCTTATAAAACTAATACAAATGCAAATATCATGAATAACTCAGCAAGATATTTAACTAGGACAATATAAGTCCATGGTGAACTAGGTATACCACATATTAAGGGCATAAAATAATTAAAACAATTAATTTGCTCCCCCTTAAAATATGCATATATAGTTCAAAAATAATTTATATGCATAAAATAGGTAAAATAAATAATCACAAGATCTAAGGGATATCCAAGATATACATCTTTTTTTCCTTTGATCAAATGCATATAAAATTCCAAACTCAAAACAAATATCATTTTTAGGCAAATAAAAGAAATATCCAATAAATTAACGCTTAAAGAGATGAACAAACAAAATCTATCTCCAATATATATATATATATATATATATATATATATATATATATATATATATATATATATATATATATATATATATATATATATATATATTTATATAAAAAAAAATATATATATATATAAATAAAAGAAATATTTCAAGACATTAAAAGATTTTGAAAACTGTCTTTAATAATAACATTTGAATACCGGACAGATTCAATAAATCAGAAAGACTTTTCAAAATCGTGGAATTTATTACGAAAAACTGTCTTAATAAATATTCGAATGCGTCCATTTAGTCCTTAGACTGAAAGCTGGCGATTCGAATCACGAAAATAATTTCATTAAAAGAATCCATAAATCATAAATAAATCCATTTGAACAAATAAACATAACTAGATAAATATCCAAAGAAAAATGTATGGCATGTCAAGGGGATAATTGACTTGAATCAATTAACTGCTCCACCTTTACATGGCTATATCCAAAAATAATAGTATAGATAAAATTTTAAAATAAAATTCAGAGACATATTTTTGGAAGTAGAAAACTAATTGAAAAATATTAGCTCTTCTTATCAAAGTTTATTTTTTCTTTTTTAAAGCCTTAGCACGGTGTCCACCGGACAATTGTAAGGTTTAAAGAAAAGAAATGCTTTGAGAGAGAGAGAGACATTCAATATGCATGACTTCTTCCCTGTAAAGAGTTACTGTTGTAGACAGTAAGTAACTTGAATAAGAAGATAATATATAAAGCTCAAAATCATTGAATATTACACAAGTTAAAGACGAAATCATAAGATCATAATATTTACTGAGTAGTCACAAAATTATTAAGTCTGAATATTGAAAAGGGTGATAGAAAAGAATATATCAAAAGATGACAAATATTAACCAATGGAAGATCAATGTATGTTACCTTTTGAAAAAAAATATCATTAAATAATATTATCCATCAATTCTAAAATCCAAAATCTATCAGATAATAATTGCAACTAGATCTCAATAAATCTTTAGTTTATAAAGCGTTGATCAATCTTGGGTTAGCTATAGGGGTACTATCCCAGCTAACGGAGGTTCACCGGAGAACACTTAAGTACCGCTTCGTTTCGACTGTAGTCATGGTGACAGACAGACCCTTTGTAGGCTTGTACCCAAAAAAAATCTCTTCTTTAATAATCGAGGATTTAAAAAGAATTAGTGCAATATAAAAAAAAATATATATATATATATATATATATTCTATGGACATAAAAATCTTACAACACTGTAGCATACTGTATAAGCTGTATCAATTACATTAATCCATATGTGCTACAAAATCATTGGGTAACAATAAAATCTAAAACATTTAAAAAGCAAAATGTAAGACCTAGATACGTTGATGTATTTTGGAACCTAGGGGACTAGGTTCAGTACCTTGGATCCAGAACTGGATAGTAGTTGCAAGTAGACCTTAATAAATCTTAAGCCTATAAAGTATTGATCACTTCGGGTTAGCTGTAGGGGCGGTTCCCAGCTAGCGGTAGTCCGAAGACTAGTACACCGTGTCGCTTCAGGCTATTTACACCTGTATGACAGAAGGACCCTTTCGGCTTGTTCGCAAAATGATCTCTACTCTTAAGAACTTAGATTCAAAGGAATATATGCAGTATCATCGAACAACATCGAAATCCAGAATCCCTAAATTTAAAAGAAGTAAATACCCAAATAATGGTTTATCAAGATCAAGATATCATGTATCCAAAATGTCAAAAAATCCAAGAAAAACATCATTTAAAAAGAGGCTTTGAGAAAGAATCTAACAAAGAGAAGTACATAAATTTGTCCAAAGTAATCAATACCTAAAGTATGAGATAAGCACAAGTTTGGAACTACTTTTTAAAATAATATAGAACTTGAACTTAACTCATGTGTCCCCATAAAGATATTTATACAAAAATATAAGAAACATGATTAATATATAAATAAAAATGAATTATTCATGTATCCTTAACAAGCATAAAAAAATTTATCACAAGATCAAAAACATGCATAAATAAACTTTATCAGACAAAGATGTAATTGATTCATAAGAAGTTAATCAAAATAAAATATGAGAATCAATAGTGAAGTATATTATGCAAGCACAAGGTTAACATAAAAGTATATGTATATACTTTTCAAGTAAATAGAAGACTTGTGCTAAACATACATACTCAAAATATCGATCAAAGTAAAGTGACATGTTAAAGATAAATCGGTAAGAAGTGACCATTAAAAAAATATTAAAGGCGAAGAGTCAAAAACATATTAAAAAAAAGCTTCTATGCATGCTTCAAGAATAAATATTGAGAGTAAATAGCATACATAGACAAATGTGTCACACTAATAGAAAATAAACACTATATAGTGTGAACTAAACATTTAAACTAAACATCTAGTCAAGCTAGGATTATGTCTCACATTGATTCAAATAATAAACAATTTAAAAGATATCAATGAAAGCTAATAGTAAGAAGTCAATAAAAATATGCTAGATATTAAAAACTATTTAGGAAGCATGTTACCGAAGTGGTTCTAGTAACCACACTTCTGTTGGTGCAATTGTATGGAAGATGATCTTTGTAGCTTTGCAATCACCAACATGTTCCATGGTTCTAAGGTTCATCATAAGTAGCTCCACCTGAAATATTAGGTGAAGACTTTGGTATCCAATACTTGGATCCACATTTGTTAGCTTTGGGAACCCATTTGCACAGGTTCATATCAACAAGTTTTCTAATCTGACAACGATTAGAAACGTGTCCATTCAAACCACAATATTGACAGAAAGTATTAATAGCGCTATGTGCAGCAGTATGAGAACGTGCAGTAGGATGACATGATGTGCGTGGATACTTGTAATTGAAAGCATGGTTCTGTGAAGCTTTAGCTTTGCTTGCTTTATTTCTAGATGATCAGTCGGGTGTGACTTTGTGATGTGCTAAGTGTCTTATGTTAGACTGAGTCGTAGGTTGTACTACCTGCTTTCCCAGTCTAATCTCTAACTTTTTAGAGCTAGCACAGATCTTATCATACTAGCAGAAAGAGCATCAATTCTACATGAAGCAATAGAATACTTATTCTTTTCTGATTCTAATTCCTCCTTAAGTTTAGCATTTTCTTGAGTACTTTTTTCAATGCAATCAAGTCCCTCATGCAATCTAAACTTAAGTATGGAAATCTTAGTAGAATTATCAGAAGTAGAAGTGTTTCTTGCATCATTCAATAAGCAAGTAAGCTTATTATTCTCAAGCTTATAGGATAGAATATCCTTCCTAGCTTGCTTATACTTATCTATACTTTCTTGTGTTATTCTAATAGATCACTGAAAGCATCAGATAACTCATCATAAGAAAATTCATTCTCTTCAAGAAGGGAATTATTCTGTACCTCGTTAGATAATGCCATTGAGCATAAATTTGCAGCTTTATGAGGTATCTCTTCTTCTTCTTCTTCTTCTTCAGAATCTCTTGCTTCACTTTCACACCATATGCTCGTACTAGTGTACTTGTGAGACGATGATCTTCCTTTATTTGATTGTTTGTAGTGACTCTCCTTTCTAGTAGTAGTACAATCTACTTGGATGTGGCCTATCTTCTTGCAGTTGTCACGTACAAGCTCTTCTTCGTATAAAGGATTGTGTTGTACCTTAAATCCCAATTTCATCATGCATATATTTGCATTATTATGAAGACTATCCTTCTCTCTAGAGTTGCTAGCTTTGCTTTCATACCTGCACTCTTAAGTAGCTTCAAGAACTTTCCAAATTTTATGAGATGTTGTGCAAGTATTAATAAGATTAAATATATTTGTGTCTATAGCACAATAAAAGATATGTATAGCTTTTGCATCAAGGCTAGCTAACTTCTTCTCCTCCTTCGTGTAACTATAATAAGGCTTGCTGATTATAGAGGATGTGAGAATAGAAGTGATAGTAGGCTTTTTGTACCCATTGACAACAATTGACCATAAGTCAAAATCTAGAGAATTCAGGTAGAAGCTCATTCGTGTCTTCCAATAACTATAGTTTATTCAATCAAACAGTGGGAGTCTATTTGAGGATTGCTCTTCAGTTGTGAAGTACATACTTGCCATATGTGATACTGTGATCTATGTAACAGTAGTTATATAACAAAATATTACCGCGCTTTACCTGTATAACCCACACTTATACTAATTGTAGGAACAATTGGGATCAGAATATAATACCTCTAGATGGAGCACTGGCTTTGATACCAATTGTAGGACTGATTGTAGGAACGAGTTGTAAAGCGCAATACTCTAGAGGAGGGGTGAATAGAGCATGCAGCAGAAATTAACTATTTAAAAATGTTAGTAACAAGATCACATTATATATATATATATATATATATATATATATATATATATATATATATATATATCATAGATATGTAAATAAAAAGTAGAGAGTAGAGAGAAAACGCAAACACAAGGATGTATACTGGTTTCCCTCTTGTGAGGACTAGTCCAATCGGAAGAACTCTAGCTTCCAGTTGAATCCACTATGGAAAATTACCACAAGTTTTCGTCCGAAGTTCTTGCAACTTCTACAACGCGAGCTTTGATCCGAAGTACTCGACCAACTTCAATTGTGAAGTGTCTATCTTCAATCAAGCCTCTGATTACAATCACTCTGAAACTTCTAGACCGCATCGCACTGGCAAATCGACTAGAGGATTGTAACTGGCTTGGAATTTGAAAATGAATAGCTCAGAACACTTTGGAAGAAGTAGTAGGCTTATAGAGAAGAGATATGAAAGTGAATTGGTGTGTGAGTGAATTGAAATGATCGAAATCCTTCTCTATTTATAGTTTTTCCAAAGGCAAAATTCTGACAGAATTCGGGCAGAACTCTATGAGAAAATCTCGTTGGGATCCGTAACTGCGTGAAGACCAAGTTCAAAAAGCAACGTTCACTAACCGAACTCTGGCCGAACTTGGGCCGACCTCTGGCCGAGTTTTGTCAGTATTTTTGCAAATTGGTTTTTGGGCTTTTTGAAAAGTCAAACAGTTAGAAAGTAGTTTGGGCTTTTGTTAGTGGGCTTGTTTTCAAAATGAAAGGGTATAATGAAAACGTTTCTTTGATAGCCTATTTGCCAGTACGATGCAGTTTACATCGTATTCCTAGACTCAATAAATATAAAAAATTATATTAATAAAATAGGAAAACCAAGAGCCCTTTGATGACACCTTTCTTCAAATAATTGAGCAGACTTGAAGACACCTTTTTCCTTGATGGCGGTCGTCCTTGACAGCGGAACCCCCGATACGAGGCCCCGGATAGGTTGTTAGACGGTTCAAAGAAATCTTCTTGTATAATGTCGTCTTTGGCCGATCAATAATTCTCTATTGTATATGTCCTGGTTTGACAAAGCTTGATCATGCTTACTGCATGTCTAAGGACATGTTAGACGAACAAAACAATATGATACTAGCATAGCAATATAATATAGAACATTTAGGAAAATGCTAATATTAGGACAATGCTAAGTTTAAGTAGCAACATGATAGTGATTACATGAATATTAGTGATGTCATTATGGTAAACTTAATTGATTAGCCATATTCAAAAACATGATATAATCATTGGGCTAACACAAAATACAATCTAGATTACAAACCAAAAATCAATAGCTCAAGAAACAAAATTTAAAATAAGAAAAATATGTATATATATATTCTAAGAATATACAACCAAATCGAACTCCTAATAAGATAATATAAAATAATTAGATAGAACCCAGCCCTTGTTAAAATCTGAAAATCCCCAGTTGTAGTCAACTATAGACGAACGACTCCATCAAGCTGGACACGATCCACAACTCAACATAAACCATCCCCCGGATACTCAAAATTGGACACAACTCGCACCGAACCTTGGACACGAGCAAACGCAAACACACGCTCGATACAACACAAGAAACAAACAATAAACCACTGGAATTACGATCAAGACACCCATTCATAAAACTGAGTAACAAAAATTTAGAGTAGACATTACCTTGAGGAAATTGTCCTGAAATTGAGAGTGTGAACTAGAAGCTACTCGATCAAGACTCCCAAATCTGTAGTCGATTCAAAATTCAGCTGAAGTGTGAAACAAAGCTTCGACCAAAACCCAAGATCTAGAGAATATCCTGGACGATCAAAAATCAAGATTAAGAATGATCTAAACTATTCAAGATCTAACAAACAAAAGAGGGAACAGTCGGTGTGAACTCACCAATTGATATTGGTTCAGACAAGAACTAGACTCTGCTGCCAACACAAAAGACACTGCCGATGAATTTTTGGCTCTGGCCCGATCATTCATGAGAAAGAATAAAATTAGGAAATTAATGAGATCAGTTCCATAGTCCAAATTTGGAACTAAAATTATGCTAAAAAATGCTCACCATGAGATTCGATTCCAACTGACCGATTACCTCTTAGGAGGAATTAGACTCGCTCAGATCTGGAATTTCAAATCAAAATGAATCGATCCTTCCAAATCGAAGAAGAAGGAAAAACAAATGAAGAATCAAGAAGCTCACCGCGAAAATCGGAGCGATACGTCGTTGAAATTGCTCGCGTCGATAAAATTCTGAAGCGTTGCCAAGACGAGTGCACGCCCCGATCTCCGCCGTGAGGATCATCGCTGTGTCTAGGCGTCGTCGGTCTCCGCCGCGTGTGTCGAGGACACCGTTGGATCGGTGGTGCTGATGAGGATCGACTCTTCTCCTAGTCGCTAGAAAGAGAAATCGCGCTGCTGCCATGGACAAATCGTCGAAGATGAAGGGGTTTAGGGTCTGCTAGCAAATTTGTGAAGAAGAGACAAAGCTCTGAGCTGTGCTCGAAAGGAAATGAAGAAGAAAATGAGGAGTCTCA
>JANAVB010000662.1:0-81723 GCA_029216955.1 Iris pallida | reverse complement strand
TCCATTTTTCTATCTATGCATTTATGTTTCATATATATATATATATATATATATATATATATATATATATTTCTTTTTTATTTTTGAGGATGTCCACTTCTTACTGGTGCTTGGAGGCATGCCTCCAAGGGGGCTCGAACCACAGGTGTCAAGTGTCAAGTGTCATGTGAAATTAGAGAAAATAGAAGCTAGTGTCAAGTGTCATGTGAAATTGGACTAGTGTACCACAGGTGTCGAAGCAAAAAAACCTTGACTCCGTGTCCTAAAGTATCATGACTCGACCTACATATATCCAATTAAGGATATGAATCTAGACACACACAACCAAATCTAATCTAAACAGTCTCACAAGCCTAATGATAAACACTTGGTTTACCATTCTCAGAATTCTCCAAAAATGGCACAAAATCTAGTATAACTTTCATATTGAGAGTAATTTGAGTCTCGAAACCCTTACTATCAGTAGTTATAGTCCATGGGTGAATTCTTGTGGGTCAAATAGCACAAATAGAATATACTTAGAGAGGAAAATGAGATATATATACCTATTGGGAGATGGATTCCCAATAAAAAGTCAAATGAACATGATCCAGACACGTAGCTACTAACAAATGGACTCCTCTTCTTGTGTTTTTAGTCTCCAAGCTCCTAGGCTCCTTTTAGTGAAGAGAATAAAAGGAATGGACGAGAGGTTAGAAGAAATTCGAGAGGGATTGGTGGAGGAATGGCTCAAAATTGAGAAGAACACCAAATAAGAGAAAATGGAAGAGGAATGGAGGCCTCCTTCTATTGTAGCCGACGATATGCTAGGGTTTGGGCCAAACTTCATTGCCTGAAATGCCCTCTAAATTTGTCATGTGGCTAGTTAAATGCATGGAAGGGTCTAAACTTATTTTGGTAAATAGTCTAATTCCTATTTTAATTAAATGGATATGATTAATTGTCTAATTGGGCCTAGTCCAATAAGTTGGTCCATGAGTCATGTCATTGCTATTTGTTAGGCTCTAGTTTAGTGTTTAGTCTAATTGGTTCACTAACCCAAGTCTAACAAATAGTCTAGCCACTAATCATAATAACTAACACTATATTATAAATAAATATTCATAATATTATATAAATATAAAAAGACAAAATTTCTCCTATTTGGAAAAGTGGTGGTGAAAAGTCTACCCCCACCCCTCCAAAACTTCATCCTCAACATTAAAAGACAAAACAATCGCAGGAAACAAAATCAGAACAAGGAAGATTGATACCTCAAGGCTCGAAGAGATAAGGGTACCGCTTTCGCATGTCATCATCTCTCTCCAAAGTAGACTCATTCGGAGAGTGATGCCTCCATGTTACGCAAACCAAAAGAATAACATGGTTCCGAAGCACCTTCTTCCAAGGATCCAGAAGCTCTACTAGCTGCTCTAGATAACTTAGTGTCGGTCCCACCATGAACTCGAAGTGGTCTAAAACATAACTAGCATCTTACATGTATCGTCTAAGCTGCAACACATGGAACATGTTGTGCACTTTCTCTAATACAGGTGTATGTCTAGTCGGTATGTCGCTGCATCGACCCTCTCATGGATACTGAAAGTCGGGTGAATCGCGGACTAATTTTTCTGCCTCCATCAAAACGAATTATGCCCCGTGTCGAAGAAATTCTCAAGAATACTAGATCACCAACCTATGACAAAATAAGCCTTAAAACTTAATCTATAACAAACAATGATAATCAAACACAAACACAAAAAATCTAATCTATACTTCAAACACCAAAGGTCTCCAGGGGCTATCGTCCCAATGCTACTGTCTGTCCTGCGCCATCCGAAGCTTATCTCTAATCATCTTAATCTTCTTAGCTACATCCACAACCATCACTAGGCCAAGCAAAGGTCTCTTACCAATATCGTCCTAAGATAAGGGAGTATGGCTCCTCCAACCATATAGAGCCTAAAATGGTGACATCTCTATACTAGCTTGGTAGCTGTTGTTGTAAGCAAACTCTATCAAATGGAGATGGTCCCCGCAAGATCTTCTAAAATCCAACTCACAGGTGTGAAGCATATCCTTGAGAGTCTGAATAGTCCTCTTCGACTTGCCTATCCGTCTTAGGATGATATACAGCAGTAAAGTTGAGCTGAGTATCCAAGCTAGCCTGCAAACTCCTCGAGAAATGATAATGAAATGACTTTCCTAATCTGTGACTATGCTCATAAGAACCCCGTACAACCTGACGATCTGCCAACATACATCTCGGCCAGCCTCTCCGTAGACAAACCCACCTTGAAAGGCAAAAAGTAGGTCGATGTGGTCAACCTATCAATGATGACCCAAATTGTGTCTTTTACTCCTAGAGATCGTGGAAGTCCAAACACAAAATATATAGTAATGTGTTTCCACTTCCACTCTAGAATAGGTAAAGGCTGAAGTAGACCTCCTGGCCTCTGCCTCTATATTTTCACCTGTTGGCGTACTAAGCATCTGGATACAAACTGAGCCACCTCCCATTTCATGCCATACCACCACACGTTCTTCCTCAGTTCCCTATGCATCTTGTTGGCACCAGGATGCATAGAGTTTTGAGAGTGATGCACCTCATGAAGAACCTCTTCCTGTAGCTCTCTACCAGAAATGCACAATCTAGTACCATGCCACAATAACCCATCCTCGATAATAGAGAAGTCTTTCAACAATCCTGCCTGAACCTGCTATCTAATGCTCCTCAGAGTCACATCATCAAATTGTGCTAAATTAAACCTGTCCTTCAGCTCAGACAAAATATGTAAACCTATATCTGCATCACAATCCCAGGAACTATTATCTCGATATCCAAACTCTCCAAATCTTCCACTAGGTAACGGTCTAATGTCAAATAAATGGCTATCAGATACTTGCTTAAGATATTGGCAACTACGTTGGCCTTTCCTGGTGATACTACAAGGAGATATTAAAATCCTTCATCAGCTCTAACTCCCGCCTCTGTCTCATATTCAGCTCTTTTATGGTAAACAAGTACTTCAAGCTCTTGTGGTTCCACAGCTTTAGAGCA
This sequence comes from Iris pallida, assembly GCA_029216955.1. Lineage (NCBI taxonomy): Eukaryota > Viridiplantae > Streptophyta > Magnoliopsida > Asparagales > Iridaceae > Iris > Iris pallida. Next base: position 78,683 of record JANAVB010000662.1, on the reverse strand, counting down.
AAGATGAACACTGCCAACTCTAAATCATGAGTTGGGTTGTTCTTCTCATGAGGACAAAACTGCCTATATACGAAGACAATCACCTTCCCATGTGCTGAAGAACGCAACCCAAACCCTTTCCCGAAGTATCACTATAGATAGTGAATCCACCAAACCCTGATGGCAACGTCAAGATAGGAGCCAACGTCAACCACTTCTTCAGCTCCTCAAAGGCAGCCTGGCACTCCTCAGACTTCACAAACTCTACATCCTTTCTGGTGAGTCAGGTCATCGGCTCAGTAATCCTAGAAAAGTCATGTACGAAGTTTTTATAATAGCCTGCCAGACCTAAGAAACTCAGAATTATAGGACCGCTGAGCACCTCTAGAGGGTGGTGAATAGAGAGTTTGTGTGTGCATAGGAATAAATATCAACAATTAAAATTATAAACTATGGCAAGTAAGAACAAATAAAATAACAGTAAATAAGTTAAAGTAAAAGTAAGAGTTAAGAAGATCAAACTCAGTAACACAGCGATATATACTGGTATTTCTCGTGGAGGACTAATCCAGTCTCCAGTACTCACTACAAGAAAAATACCATTTTGTGACGGGTAAAAACCATCATATATGACAATTTATGACGATTTTTTTGAAGGAATCAACCGTCATGAACACGGGTGTTATAAAAGTTTAGGAAAATCGTTATGTATGACTTACACTTATATGACAACTTTTTTTTATAAAAAACGAGATAATTAAGTCAATTTTATAAAACACTAATTTTGAAGACGACATTAATATTACATTATATATAACATATATATCCGAAACAATTATGACTAAGTTATATATACATAACGCTTGCTAAAATGGTCTGGTTCTGGAACTATTCATAAAACGTTCATGAAACATTATAAAAAGAACTTATATATAATACTTTCTAACATTCTGTTCTGGTTATTCACACACATATATATCACCTGTCAATGCTAATAATCCAATACATTATAAAAAGCATATTAATTTCTTGAGACAACAGAAGTATGAAATTTAACTAACATTTGAAATATTTCATTAAAAATATCCAAATATCACATCATCCTAATTACATTTCAAAACATATCACTCTTTTTCCAACTTTCATTTCACCAACATATCACCATTACATTTCAAAATCCAAAAATATATACATCTTTTCCTTTTAGGGATGTCGGCTTCAAAACATTGAAACATTGCATTCACCAACACCAAATAGTAACATCCCTTCAAAAGCCAACATTGTATATCCCTTCAAAAGTCAATACTGTACCCTACAAAAAAAGGTATTACAAGGAGAGGAAATGAGAAGAAATTTATTTTGGGGGTCTATAGAGGCATAATGAATCGAATTAACAGGAAGATAAACAGAAAAACAAAAAATTCATTCACACAAGTTTCTTTCAGGATCTCATTAATGGAAGCGTTTGTATCTTAATTTTTAAACTCATACCACCTTTTTAGCACTTCAAATTAATAACTGCATGATGTCTTAAAACAATCAAGTTACCAACCTAAAACTTGCAGAAAAGCATCGGATATCTTGTTGAAGTAAAAGAAAATAATTTATTTTGCCATTCAATAGATGAACCACGCAAATGCACATGACATTACAGAAAGATGATTTTAATACATATGAAGGAAAAGCTTACCGTTGTTTGCTCCTGTAGAAGAAAACATATTTCTGCTGCCTTTATTTAGACAATCCTTGGCCAAATAGGTCACTCCACCACATATCTTATAGTAACCACCCTAATAGCAATAATATAATGTTAACATCAATACATTTGTTAAGCCTTCCAAGCTGATCTAGAGAAATTAGAGAATCAACTCTCTATGATCATGGCAATAATAGTGATTTTTCAGGACTTGAAAACATTATAATGTTGAAATAACTACAAAATAGTCCTCACATGCAACATATAAAAGGAGAAGAAGCCTATAGGCAATAAAAAGGCATCCAAATTCTAGATTGCAAACTAAAGTAGGCAACACATAAAATGAGAAGAAGCCTATAGACAACACATCCAGGCAAGTAGGCAACATAGACTCCAAAGTATCAAGTATGAAAACAAAATTAAATAGTAAATAATAAATATATATACTATATTGGGCTCAGAGATCAGAGATGGATCACCATATCATAATGAAGAAAGTTACTACCTACAGGCAAGTAAAGTGGCATCCAGATTCTAGACTAAACTAGGCAACACATAAAATAAGAAGAAGCCAACAGGCTATAGACAACACATCCAAGCAAGTAGGCAACATAGTCTCCAAAGTATCATGTATGAAAACAAAATTCAATAGTAAATATATATACTTTAATGGGCTCAGAGATCAGAGATGGATCACCACATCATAATGAAGAAAGTTACTGCCTATAGGCAAGTAAAGAGGCATCCAGATTCTAGATTCCAGTAGGCAACACATAAAATGAGAACAAGCCGACAGACAACACATCTAAGCAAGTAGGCAACATAGCCTTCAAAGTCCAAACTCCAAAGTATTAAGTATGAAAACAAAATGGCATAGTTAAAAGAAGAAGCCTACAAGCAACATAGCCTACATGCAAGGCAAAACTATAAATGTCCAAAGTATCTCATCAACGCCCATAAATCATTGCCTACAAGCAACATAGAACCTCCAAAGTCCAATGTATCTCATCAACTCCCATAAATTATAATATTTATATTTATAATTTATATTAATGCAAGAAAACTTCAAAAGTATCAATATTTCAGACTGAACAGAGCTCAGAATAGGGACTGGACTGTACTGCAGTCATTGAATAGAGATCGGAATAGGAACTGCACAATAGGATAAAACTTGTTTCCACAACAAAGTAACTTTGTAAAAAAATTGCCAACACAAAATTCAGTAGTACTATAATACTTTAAAATGAAATTATATAACTTGATTTATCAAGGAATAGACATGAAGCTAGACCTTGTACAATGCCCATCGATTATAAAACAATCAGTAAAACATTTCATAGACAAGTTTAATAAGCTCATAATGGTGGACACAGAAAATGATATGCACACACTAGCTTAGAAAACATCCTAAACATAACACTAAAAATTGAGAACCTTAGAAGAAACCTTCAAAAATTCAGTAATTACCTGGACTGGATACTTTCCTTGTACAAGATTTGGCCTATCATTAGGAAGCAACCATGTGAAAATTAATAGATGATCTCCAAATAAAAACTTGCAAATGATGTGCAAATTCATTATATTTTAAAGGCAGACACAAAAAGTTTCAAGAGGAAAAAAAGTTGTATTATGTATATAAGGAAGTCTAAAACCGAAAATACCTTAAAGAAATACCAATTTACTTTGATTCAGATACCATCCACCATGGCATTTAGAGAAGCTCCAACTCACATTGAAGGTGGGGTGGGGTGAGGAAAGGTCTTGAAGGCATCTATTGTAGATGATTGTGCTATGACAGTGAGGCCCCAAAGTCAAGTATGTTTTACAAATATAAGTGTCTCAAGGAAACTAGAACCCACACTCTTAGAGGCAAACACTTGAACCTAATGGATTCATAAGGTGGCCATCTAAATCCGTAAAAAAAACCACGTAACAAGTAAATAATTCATTTACTGCTATCAAAGTGATACAATGCTTCGATGTACCTATCCATAGAATCAATATGTAGTTGAATATTGGCCTCTACAAAAGGAATACTAGTTCCGAATTTTAAGTACCATGGTCCTACAAAATTTTAAGAAAATACCCTTAGAAAACTTCAAATACCAGAACTAGCCCCGATTTCATGTGAAACAGAGGCACATTGAATGTGTAACATATATCCAAAAGTTACCATGGTATCTCAAAATTACCTTTCCAGCAAGAGTTCTTCATCTTTCGAAGAGTCACTTATTTCAGAATCAAGAGAATGTGCTAATTATATAGCCTCAATAGCACATTCTCCTATAACAGCAGTTACTCTTTGAGTTCCCTTAGAAATTCCTTCATCAAATAGGGAAAGCACATGTTTTGGCTTCATGAGTGTTGGATATACAAGTGTCCGGAACAAATGGAATAATATAATTATATTGAGAAGATTAACATCCATAAACATGTAACAATAAAGGCCAAGTTAGTGAAAAGACTACACCTCCACATGTTCATAAAAGCAAAAGTTGGTTAAGGTATTGGTGAACCAAATTAATCGGTCAAAAACAAGCTATAGAAAGAGTAACTATAGGGATTTTTTTTTCTACTTGTCATATCATGTGTAATTATACTTCACACAGATGTTGCACCACCTATAAAAATATCCTAAAAGACAAGAAAATGCTTATATGAAAATCTATGGGCATTGCAACAGAACATAAATAAATTGAAGTCTATGGGATTTGCAAATGAACAGAAATTGAGTTGACCGTTAGGGGATTATCTGAAAGCTTCGTGAACAACTTCTCCACCAGCTTGACAATTTCCTCTTGCTTTACAGCACCTGCAGAAGAAAAGACCTGGCTGCATAAATGCCTGAAAAAAGATGGTTCAATTTGATTGGAAGACAAATTTATATCCAATATTTATAAGGACTTTCTAATAAAATTACATGCTAGCAGGGGGTGCCATTCTAGGAGCTATGTATTGAGTTGAGATATAGTCTCGAAGGTTGTCCTGAGTGATCCTCCTGATGTTCGCTTCAGGACCAAGGATCGTTCTTCCTAATGGAGTGCATTGGAAGGAAGTTGCATCTAAATGGTCAAAGATGACATCTTATGTTTGTTCTTCAACCTTCAATATTGGTGTAAAATTGAGCATTTATATGTAAGCATATACTTGGTTCATATGAACCATCTTCAAAAGTTGTAACATCTAATACATTAACTTGTAAAAAAATAATTCACAGAAGGCTCTGTCCAAATTTTTTCTCTTTTTGATTGATCTGAAACCTAAAACAAAGATTGGAACCTGCTATTATATTGCACCAAAGCAGGAGTTAAAAGGAACCTTGCAACATTTGTTGCAATAATAGATTTTTCTTTCTTATATTTAACAACAGTCAATAAAGTACTGAAAATGACTCTAATTCTTACTGCAATTAATCACATCATTGTTAACCATAAATTGAATAAACTTACCATTGTAAGCTTACTACTTGTGAAAGCGCATGACAATCAGACAACAAAGGTGATCGACACGATGAATAGTCCAAGAAAGAGCAGATTCACCGGGTGTTTATGGTGGTCGTAATGCAACTAGAACAAAACTTAACCATCATTTACTAAAGAAATAAACAATCAAAATAAAATCCTTAAAATAACATTAAGGAAACGAAGAAAAAATAAATCATCAAAGATTTTTCTTTCTTATATTTAACAACAGTCAATAAAGCACTAAAAATGACTCTAATTCTTACTGCAATTAATCACATCAATGTTAACCATAAATTGAATAAACTTACCATTGTAAGCTTACTACTTGTGAAAGCGCACGACAATCAGACAACAAAGGTGATCGACACGATGAATAGTCCAAGAAAGAGCAGATTCACCGGGTGTTTATGGTGGTCGTAATGCAACTAGAACAAAACTTAACCATCATTTACCAAAGAAATAAACAATCAAAATAAAATCCTTAAAATAACATTAAGGAAACGACGAAAAAATAAATCATCAAAGATCATACAGATGAAATAAAGGATGACGAGGAAGATCCAGAGCAGGAAGTGCACACCACTGGACACAAAGAAGTGGGAGATGGGGCAGACAACAACGATGATGGAGGCGACGGCAACGGTAAGGAGGAGCTGACAGCGAGGATGGCATCGATCTTCCTTATGAACGCTCATCGGAACTCACTCCAGCATCTTCGAAAACAGCAGGCACCGACCGGACTCCACGTCTACGGCGCCTACGTCCTTTCAGTAATGAGACCTCGACCACATAATGTCGAAATTGAAAATTAGGGTTCAAGTTTGAGGAAGTACAAAAGAAAAATTAGGGTTTGGAAAACCTAGATCTAAAGAGAGGAGGAAAAATATCACCATAGCCGTCGAAGACTCCAACGTAGGTCATCGAGGGAGAGATGAGCACCTGTCGTGGTCCTCCAGAGAGGAGTTGGCCTGGACGACGCCGATGAAGAAGTAGCCAGAGGCGTGAGGCTTCATTCCCTCATCTTTTTCCTTCTTAAAAACCCTAAAATAATTAGGGTTAGGGTTTTCGGGGCTGTGGTAGGAGGAAAAGAGGAGAGGAGAAGATGAGAAGGAAAATAGGGGGAGAGAGAGGGGAAAAGAAAAATGAACTGAGGGTTTTGATTTGGAGGGGGGTCGGGTTTGAGTGGGCATTCGAGTGGGTGCTCTAATTTTTTTTATTGGTTTTTATAACGTTTGCGTGTAACAGCTTTAATATGTGTGAATAATATATAACGCTTGATGATATAAATCGTTATAATATGCCGAAAAGTTTTCATACCCGTCATATTATGTGATGTTGTAGAAATTTTGTAATGTTTATAAATGAACCGTTGTAATAAACTCTTATCAAACGTTATTATAGGGTCTTTTTCTTGTATTGACTCCTATTCGATGTTAATACACTATGGCACAAGCTTTAACTGAGTGCTTGCAACTCTTACAATACCGTGATTGGGGACAAGTGCACGACCAACTTCAACAGCACCGTGCTTGGCGACGAGTGTACGATCGACTCCAGAAGACGATTGAAAACTAGAATATTTTTTGAATTTAGCCTGCGATACAACTCTTCAAAACCAAACTCTATATTAAATAGAAACTGTACTGACTTGGCTAAGTGTAGTATAGGCTAGATTTGAAGGTGTAGCTCGTAGAAAATACTTTAAATAGAACAGAGAATAGAATGAATGAGTGAATGAGTGATTTAAAAATGTGAAAGTTTCTCTCTATTTATAGTGTTTTTGTAGACAGAGTTCGAGCATAGTTCGTATGCAAAAATCTTGCATTCGAATGTTGGATGCAGATAACAACAAAAATTCAAAAAATTGTTGAAACCACCGTGACCAAACTCGGGCCGAGTTTTGGCCGGGTTCTGCCTAAGTTCTGACAGAACTAATTTAGGCCAAATTGTTGGGTTTTGGGCTATTTTGGATTGTGTACTTTTGGATATATATTTGTGGATAGGTAGGCTATATTTTTGTAGACTGAGGATAGCTAAGCCAATATCGATCCTGATCAATCTTACATATTTTTTCTATACTCAATTAAAGTAGAAATACAGAAGAAATATATAAAAAAATTTGATCCTGATTCTATCGCTTTTGGTTCTTGATAACGATGAGATGTTTGCTGCTTGTAGAAGTAGTAGGTACAGACTTTCTGGCCTGAAACCTATAGTTGTATTTATATTTTATGTATCGACCAAAGTCGACGTTAATTATCAAAATCTGGTATGATCATGACCAATGGGTCAACAATCTTCCCCATTTTGATAATTGATAAACTTTTAGTCTTTACCAAAATATAATCAATAAAATATATTAAACTTCAAAATTATACCGGACTTGTCTGAAATATTAAAAAATTAATTTTTGGTTACATGTTCATTCTTCCTTTTTGCCATGTACTCCAAATACGGTTTCCCTGCAATTTATTAGTCAAGTAATAAGAAAGAAAAAATAGAGTGATACCAAAATATGATTTAAAATAACAAGTCAACAACTCAAGTAGTATGAAATGAAAACATCAGTAGTAGCAGTAATAGAAAATCAACAGTGGATAAAAACTGACAACTCATAAAATATGAGAGGGTGTCACTAAAACTGAAGTAAATAAGTCCAAATGCATAAAAATAAAAGTGTTGCTACATCTCAGATTAGCGTCAAGCAGACATATCCACAAAATCCTAGTCTAAACATCAGATTTAGTATCATCGCCACCAGGAGCATCAACAGGCGGAGCATCAGCAGGTGGCTTGATCGAATCAAAATAGGCTGTCGTTGAATCAAAGTAGACAAATGTCGGATCATCCTCAATTCTCGGTCTATCAAAAACAGTATGACAGAGGATAGTCATCGGTGTAGTAGGATGATGAACCATCGTCCATTGGATATCTGCCATAGCATTTCTCAAGATCTAAACCAGAGAAATATGGCAGAACTTAGTCTCAATATAATGATTCAGATAGGCCTGACGCTTCTGTCCGCCTGACGCTTCTGTTCCTGGAGAGTGACAAAAGCATAGAACCGCACTGATAGAGCTTGTCAATAGTGTGACCTGGAGCTGTAAAGACTGGATCAGCTGGAGCGTCTGCTGGGGTTGCGAATGGAGTAGGTGGAGGTAGATAATCACTAGGAGAAATAGGCAATCTCCTAGACCTAAGTAGCTCTGAAGGCGTTCTAGAGATGGGACAAGACTCTAAAGAGAGATTAAATTTCTAGAAGATTGCTGTCAGATGCATAGGATAGAGGATTTTATGGCCTGTCATCCCATAGTTGATCATAAAAGATAGCATAGTCTTGGAAAAGGAAAAGAAAATTTCAAAGTAAATGTGATACATCGTAGATAGTTCCAAGTACATGATCTCATCAGTAGATCCAGTCTTGGGCAGAAGAAATAAAATAATAATATGAGGTAATTCGTAGAAATATTGGTTTAGGCTGCATACAAAAAATCGTTTCCGAAGAACCAGATTCAGATGACACAACGCGATCTTAAAAGACTCAAGTATCATGCCGTCAGAAAATTGAACTTTAACAATGTCGACAAGAGCATCACCGTTGTTCGATATTTAAAAATATTCACTCAAGTCGTAAGAGTTAAAACTCAAATTCTTTTCCAGTGACAGGGGAATGGATACAGTCGTCTAATTCTTGCATGTTGCATCAAAACAAACGAACTGCATTATCATTAATCTGATTGGAAACTTCTAAAAATTTACGAAGTCCTAAGTCTTCAAAAATAGTCATATAATTTAAGAAAATAGTAAATTTATTATTTTACTTGGACAAATTACCAGGTATCGAAAATGATTAAACTAATGGGAGATCGCTCTGATGAGTTTGGATCATAATCCTCATCGTTATCAGCATGAGAGGGATTGAATAAATTTACTAGTTTATATTCATATGTAGAGGATGAGGCTGTATCCCTACTTTTCTTTCTCTTAAATATTCTAGGAGCCATTACAAAATTGATAAAGAAAATGGAGAGTTATACCTCAAAAATGATCAAAGATGCAAGAGAATGCCTTAAGAGGGCCTTAGATCAAAGGAATTTCGAGTTAGAAAGCTCGAGGAGGAGAATTCTAGGACCTCGGGTTTGGAAATTTAGGGTTTCAGAGCTCTTGGGCGGCTGTTTTGAGAATGAAGGAAGAAGAAGAATAGGGCCTATTGTTTGAATTCTGGTTATAAAACACATTCCCGCAGAGTTTGGCCCGAACTCAGTCAAAACTCGATCTGACTTCGACGTTTTGAATTTAGTTCATATTTGAGTATGAATGGTAAAAGTAACCTAGAAACTTGTAATCATAGATTAATTATTATCCATTACATTGGGTTAGCTGTAAGGGCCAGATCCCGGCTAATGGTAGTCCGAAAATACTTGGCACCGTGTCGCTTAGACTTTTACGCCTTGTTGACAGAAGGACCCTTTCAACTTGTAACTAAAATAACTTCGATTATAAAATCGTTGATTTTATGTTTTTAAATATTTTTATTGATCATAACACATTATTACTGTGAAAATTCAACCATTCCTAACTCTAGACGCAGATAGTTGAAATGATATTCGGCTAGTGGTTTTGGAAATATATCTTCCTGTTGATGATCTGTGTCGATAAATTCTAATCAAATATTTTTGTGTTGTTCGTGATAAGGTATAAGTGGTGACGTATTTATATGTGCATAGTGTGTGAATGACATACCAGGTTCTTAGTCAGATTAATAGTGCTAGTATTGTAGTGTAGTGTAGATTATTGTCTTCTAAGGTTTGCTTCATCCATAAAATTTGAGCACAACAATGTCCTTCGGCGATATACTCAACCTCAGTTGTTGATAATGCTATATAATTTTGTTTGTTGCTAAACCAAAAGACTAAAACTTTACCTAGGAAATGAAGTTCCTTTAAGGTATCGAAAGATATACTTAACTGCGTATATGTGTGATTCCTTAGGGTTAGCTTAATATCATGCACATATGCAAACACTAAATATAATATCTTGGCGACTAGCAGTTAAATAAAATAAACTACCAATCATACATTGATACTTAAGCTGGTTGACTGGTTTGCTACTTTCATCAATGTCAAGTCGAGTTGATATAGCCATTGGCGTGCCGGTAGGCATTATGTTGTTGAAGTCAAACTTCTTTACTAAGTCCTTCATGTACTTGTCTTGATTGATGAAGGTATCCTGTGAGTGTTGTTTGATCTAAAGTCCTAGAAAATAGTTGAGTTCTACCATCATACTCATCTCAAATTCACTCTGGATACACTTACCAAAATTATGACAGAGTGTTTCCTTAGTAGAACCAAAAATTATGTCATCAACGTAAATCTACACAAGTAAAATACTGTTAATTAAAGTTTTGATAAATAAAGTTGTATCAAGCCTTCCTTTTGAAAATCTATTTTCAAGTAGGAAAGCACTTAGGCATTCATACCAAGCATGCGATGCTTGTTTGAGTCCATAAAGTGCATTTCTTAGCTTAAAATGTGATAAGGTTTTTAAAAATCCTCAAAACCGGGGGTTGCTTTACAAAAACCTCTTCATAATGAAAATACACTCTTAACATCTACTTGAAAAAGTTTAAAATAGTAAAAAACATGTAAATGCACAAAATATATGAATAGATTATAGTCTAGCAATAGGAGCATATGTCTCATCATGATCAATTCTTTCTTCTTGATTATAATCTTGTGCTACTAAACGTGCCTTGTTGCGTAGAACATGTCCATCCTCACTTAGTTTATTCTGGAACACCCATTTGGTACCAATTATTGATTGACCAATAGGTTTGGCAACAAGTTTCTAATCTTGGCTTCTCTCAAATTGATTAAGTTCCTCTTGCATTGCATTATTCCAAAACTCATCATAAAAAGCATCTACTACTGACTTAGGTTTTACTTAAGAAATAAAAGCTACTTTTGCTGCTATATCTCTAGTAGATGAGCGTGTACCTGCTCCCTTGGATACATCACCTATAACAAGTGTCTCTGCATGGTCTAGCATGAATTTCATCTTCTTGGGTAGACTCTACAGATAGTTCTCGTTTGTAGCAGTATCTTCAGGTGCCTTGAATTGGTTTTGTACATCTTCGTCATCACTGTCACTAGATTTCTGACTGTTGAGCTCCACAAGGAAACATTAATATATTCTTCAATGATAATAGATCTTTTATTGAAAATTCTATATCCCTTACGCTTGGTAGCATACCCAAAAAAATCTTTTTGTCTGCCTTCAAGTCGAACTTACCTAAGTTATCCTTGGTGTTCAGGATAAAGCAACGACAACCAAAAACTTTAAAATTAGAAATATTTGAAATCTTTCTAAACCACAATTCATAGGGGGTTTCTTTGATATAGGTCGAACTAACACCATATTTAAAACATGACAGGATGTACTTACAAGTTTTGCCCAAAAATATTTAAGAAGATTATGCTGGTTAAGCATAACTCTAGCCATATCGCTAAGAGTTTGATTCTTCCGTTCCACAACACTATTTTGTTAAGGAGTTTTAGGACAAAAAACTTATGATTACATCCATTATCATAAAAAAACTTTTTTAAAAATAGTAATTTTGAATTCATAGCCATGATCACTTCGGATTCAAGTAATCATGAAGCCTTTTTCATTTTGTACCTTTTTACAAAATACTTCAAATTCAAAAATGGCATCGCTTTTATTAGGTAAAGTAAACCTAAGTAAATCGAGAGAAATCATCAACTATAATAAAAGTGTAGAGCTTACTGCCAAGACTAGCGACTCTACTAGGTACAAATAAGTCTATATAAATAATTACAAAGGTTTAAAAGTGCTTACAATGTTGATAGATTTAAAAGATGACCTTGTTGCTTTATTCTTTTCACAGTCTGAACATACCATGTCTCTCTTGAAGAAAATTTGTGGGAGTCCTTTTACTAGATTTTTAGTCGATAGTCGTATGATAGTCCATGTTGTTATGTCCTAGCCTTATGTACTATAGCCAGTTGTCATCCTAATTGGCTACTAAGCACTTATCTACATTGTTAGTATGTTCTAGAAAGAAAAAATATATATTATATTCCCTAATTTCTTCATATACGTGATTTCTAGTAGGTATTTCATACGTAGAACATTTGTCTATTACAAAATTGATACAGTAATCGTTATCTGCTAAATAACTTATGCTCAACAGGTTATGTTTTAGTTCTTTAACTAGATAAACGTCTTTTAATTTTGAGTAGGGAGACATACCAACAGTACCAATTCCTATAATATTACCTCAAAAATTATTGCCAAAAGAAATATACCCTTCTCTCTTCTTCGGTAATGTAGCGAATAAGGATGCATCACCTATCGTGTGCCGCGAACATCTGCTATCGAAGATCCACTTGATTTTAGCATGAGAAGATTGAGGGTCCACCTAGAAAATGAGTGATGTAACCTTTGTTACCCATTTCTTCAAGGGTACAACATGATTAGTTATAGGAATCTAAGCAAGTACATTTGTGTCAACTAGCTTTTTAGCTCTATAGTACTGTGATATATGCCTGTATTCAACACAGTATATGCATGTGATTTTTAAAATATTATTCTTCATTTCTGTGTTGACAAGTTTCTTGTGTGTCTTTCTTGGAAACCTGTATGTGAAAGCATATTTGTGAGGAATGTGTTTCTTATGCACCTTCTTTGGTTTAGTCCTTTGTGATACATGCTTAATGTTAGGACTAACCTTAGGCTATATAACATGGGTGACCTGTTTGCCTAATTTTATCTCTAACTTTTTAGAGATCGCACAAGACTTCAGATTTTGCAGTCATATCCGTGAGTCTTTGCTCATTGACTAGGAGATCTTCTTCTCTATGTCATATAGCTCTTGCACTTTGACATAGTCTTTTTTATTCTATTGTGAGGATAGCCTCATGATAGTCCAATCTAATTTTGGTTATCTCCTCCGTGTTACCGGTAGTAGACGTCTCATTGATATCTTCTAGATGACTAGACAATATAGCTACTTCGGTTGTGTATACCTTAACCTTATATGCATACGAGTTTGTTTATACTTATCCAACACATTTCTGTTCTCTTCAAGTAATTTACTAAATGCATTTCCTAACTGATCGAATGTAAAATTATTATTGAAAGGGTTTTATGATACCTTATCGTATGCCATTAGACAGATATTTGCACTGTTGTTGGGTCTATCCTCCTCTTCTAATTTGCTGACTTCACTTTCGTCCAGATGCCGGTGTTTGTGCACTTTCGACCAGTTGTATTTTTTCTGTTTGATCTTGATCGGTCGTATGGACTGTTTTCTTTATTAGTGGACAATCTTTCTTCATGTGCCCTAACTTTTTGCATTTGAAGTAGATAATTTCTTCTTCATTAATTTCATGGATATCCTTCTTCTTTTGATTTTATCGCTAAATCTTTAACAATTTTTTGAAGTTCTTGACTAGCAGGTCCTGTTCATCACCATCAAAATTTTCTTCACCAGAATCATTGTATGAGACACTTCTGGCTTAAGCTTTGAAGAGGATAGATTTTTCTTTGGGGGTTGCCTCTTCAAATTCTTGAAGATCCAGCTCATGGTTCATGAGCTTGCCCATAAGTGTCTCCAATGTCATCATGGTGAGGTTATTTTCTTCTAAGATTGCGGTGGCCTTCGAATTCGAATGCTTGGTTAGAGCACGCAGTACCTTTCTGATCTTCTCGTAGTTGCTTTTATCCTTTCCAAAAGATTATAGAAAATTAGTAATATTAAGGAAATGAGTAAACATCTGTGTAATTGATTCACCAGGTTTCATCTTGAATGCCTCGTATTATTGTGTTATTGTACTGATTTTGGATTCCTTCACATGGAAAGTCCCTTCATGAGTTACCTCAAGATGTTTCCAAATTTTATAAGATGTGGCACAAATGGATATGCGATTAAACTCGATTTTGTCAATTGTACAAAATAGTACATTGAAGGCTCGTACATCTAGACTAGCCTGTGTCTTCTTATATTCAATATATTTCTCATAGGGCTTGTTTACTAATACACTATCCATCAATGTTCTTGGAGATTTTTCGTAACCATCTATAGCTATCGACCAAAGTTCGAAGTCCAATGACTTAAGATAGAAACTCATCTGTGTTTTTCATTATGTGTAATTAATTACATCAAATAGTGGGGGTCTCTTCAGGGATTGCCATTCACCATTGAATATAAATTTAATGGTTGCCATATATATACTCTCTAGGTGGTCATGTATATATAACCTACTTTGATACCAATTATAGGACCGTTGAGCACCTCTAAAAGGGGGTGAATAGAGTGTGTATGTGTGCAGCGGAATAAATATCGCCAATTAAAATTATAAACTATGGCAAGTAAGAGCAAATAAAACAATAGTAAATGAGTTGAAGTAAAAGTAATAGTTAAGAAGATAAAACTCAGGGACACAATAATATATACTAGTTTTTCTCGTGGAGGACTAATCCAGTCTCGAGTAATTATGCTCGATGTTAATCCACTAAGACACGTTTTAATTGAGTGCTTGCAACTCTTACAATACCGTGCTTGGGGACAAGTGCACGACCAACTTCAACAACACTGAGCTTGGCGATGAGTGCCTGACCGACTCCAGAAGGTGATTGAAAACTAGAACATTTTCTGAATTTAGCCTCCGATACCACTCTAAATTAAACAAAAACTGTAGTGGCTTGGTTAAGAGTAGTATATGCTAGATTTGAAAGTGTAGCTTGTAGAAAACACTTTCAATAGAATAGAGAATAGAATGAATGAGTGATTTGAAAATGTGAAAGTTCTTCTCTGTTTATAATATTTTTGTCGACCAAATTCGGGCAGAGTTCCTGTGGAGTTCGGATGTAGAAATCTTGCATTCGAATGTTGGATGCAGATATCAAGGAAAATTTAAAAATTTATTGAAAACACCGTGATTGAACTCTTGTCGAGTTCTGCCTGAGTTCTGATAGAACTATTTTGAGCCAAATTATTGGATTTTAGGCTATTTTGGATTTTGGACTTTGGGATATATATTTGTGGATAGATAGGCGATATTTTTTGGACTGAGGATAACTAAGCTAGTACTGATCCTGATCAACCTTACATATTTTTCTTAGACTCAAATAAAGTACAAATACAGAAAAATGTAAATCTTGATCCTAATTCTATAGCTTTTGGTTTATGATGACGATGAGACTTTTGTAGCTTGTAGAAGTAGTAGGTGCAGAATTTTTGTCTTGAAACCTATAGCTGTATTTATATTTTACGTATCGGCCAAAGTTGATGTTGATCAAAATCAAGTATGATCATGACCAATGGGCTAACACGAATCTCTATAACTGAACTCGGGGTAGTCCAGGACTCCAATGCTGCGATCTTCTTTTAATCAACTGAGATCCCAGTACCAGACACAATATGTCCCAGGAACTCTACTATATCCAAGAAGAACTCGCATTTAGACAACTTTCCGTACAAGTGCTCCTTCCTAAGAGTCTCCAGCATAATCCTCAGGTGCTCCTCGTGCTCCTATGACATCTTGCAATAGATGAGAATATCACCAATAAACACCACCACAAACTTTTCAAGGTATTGGTGAAATGCCTTGTTCATCATGTTTATGAACACCACCGAGACATTAGTCAACCCA
The DNA here is from genome assembly GCA_029216955.1 of Iris pallida. Taxonomy (NCBI): domain Eukaryota; kingdom Viridiplantae; phylum Streptophyta; class Magnoliopsida; order Asparagales; family Iridaceae; genus Iris; species Iris pallida. Next base: position 62,868 of record JANAVB010000662.1, on the reverse strand, counting down.
AATAGCATCACTGTGAACTCATACTGACCATAGCGAATCTGAAAAGTAGTCTTCAGAATATCCTCCTTCTTTACCTTCACCTGATGGTATCCCGACATCAAGTATATCTTCAAAAATACCCTAACAACACTCAATTAATCAAATAAGTCATCGACCCTCAGTAGTAGATATTTGTTCTTGATAGTGAGGTCATTCAAAGCCCTATAATTGATGTACATGCGCATCGATACATCCTTCTTCGGTACAAACAATACCGGAGCACCATAACACGAAGAACTATATCTGATGAACCCTTGTCCTGCAACTCCCATCCACCTACTTCTTCAGCTCTACCAACTCACTGTTGTTCACCATATAGACATGCTATAAAATAGGCTCTGCACCCGACATCAAGTCAATACAGAACTCAACATTCATGTCCGACGGCAATCTTGACAACTCATCTGGAAAAGCATCCATAAACTCTGCAATCAAAGGATGAGGCAACTCCTTTTCTTATACCAAAGCTCCACAAATGGCACTACCACCCGACTCCATTGCTCCTCTAGCAAACTCAAACTCTGTCTCTCCTAGCGGGCTGAACACGACTCTACCTCCTTTATTATTTATGCTAGAAAAGTGCATACTCAACTAATCCATCCCGAGTATAATGTCGTAGCTCAAAAGTGGCATTACGAGTGAAGATGCACTCAAATTCTGGTATCCCAAAGAAACTCTTCATCCTTTGTAAACATCACTGACCAGGATAATGCCTCTCCGGTCATGATCTTGCAAGTCCAACCCAAAGATTCAACAGGAATATGATGCTTGAGAGTAAATAAAACAGATATAAAACTATGAAAAGTACCACTATCAAATAATACTGAAGCTGAAATAGAATTAAGAAGAATAGAACCTACTTTAACATCACCAATGGCTCGGCCTCCTCGACTGTCAGAGGAAATGCCCTGCCATGAGCAGCTGCTGGTGCTGAGAAAATTGCTGCTACTGAGTCAAAAGTGGCAGACTCGTTAGAGGTATCACAGGTAGCCTTGTCGGTGCCCTCTGAGCTGCACCTACTCCCTGAGCTGCACAGCGAGGGTTTTATGGACAATCCCTAAGCTGGTGCCAGTCGGTGCCACAATAGAGGTATACTCATAGCCTCTTCCTGTAAACTTCCCAGATATGGTCCGACTTCTTGTAGATATAGAAAGGAGCATGTTGCACCGGTCGCTGCTACTGCTACTGCTGTGGCACATGCTGAACGGGTGCCACAGCCAGAGCCTAAAACTGCTATAATAGTGACTGGAATGATCGATTTTGAAGCTGGGGAAGCTTAGCAGGCATTGCACTAATAGTAGCTCCTTGAAAGAAGTCACAATTTTTTCTGGGCTTCAAGTCCAACTCCACTCTACCTTGTGTGCCTCTACAAGGATCGTTGCATAAGTCTCATAGAAGGAAAGGGTAAGGATCTTCATAACCTAGTTCAGACCCTTCCTGAAGCGACTTACTGTAATCTCCGGGTCCTGCACCATATACTCTATTGGCTCAGCCTACGAAACCATAGTGTACTCCTCAATTAACATATCTTCCTGCTAGAGGTTCTAAAACTATATGGCCAGGTCCAATCGATCAGTAGGCAAGAAGAACTTCTTCTTGAAGAGGTCCTTGAACTCAATTCGGTATGACCCTCTCCAACAAGAGTCGGCTCATTCCTGAACTAGGTACGAGCAATGTCCAGTAATTGAAGCCCTACTGCCTCAATCCTCAAGTCATTAGCAAGGCGGGACACCCTCATAAGTCGCTCGATATCCTCGTGTTCGACATGATAATAGGTTGAATGAACTTTTTGTATATTGAACGTAAAAAAGAGTATAATTAATCCTTATGCAAAAAAATCTAAGTACAAAAGTTTTTGGGAAAGCGTGACGATGGAGATCGATCACTACAATGGCCCCTTTACTCCATTGATGATCAGATGATGATATGAGACTTGCTCTGACTTTCTGGTGCCTTCGATGGAACTCTAGGGTTACCAATCAGGAGGACGCCGAAGTTGAAGATTTTGGTAATTCTATGGATCTTCTTCTCATTGTCGGCCATGTTGTTGTGGGAAAACCTCTCCTATTTATAGGAGAAAGGAACACGTATGCGATATGCATTAGGGTTTCAAGATATGAAGGAATCAGCCATCCTTGTATGGTGCAGAATTATGTGGTGCTGACACGTGATAGGTGTTGAGATTTTTCTCAAATGAGATCTCTGGTGGTAATCAAAATAACCGAAGGAGGTGACATATGGCATGTGCCGATTTGCTTGTTCGGATGTAGCCGAGCAAATCTTGGGATTCTATATCAAATTTTGATTCTGTGCAATCTTTGTCCGAGATTTAAATCAATCTGATAAGATATTCGCATTTATCAACTTTATCAATCCCAATCCTATCTTTGAGAGAGGCAGTTTAAGCAAACCGATTAGGTGGGACCATGTCGTCTGTGCGTCAGACAAGACAGGCAGCACTTCTGATGCAACGAGTAGACTGTGCTTCTGGAGATGAGCCTTTGTGCTTTAGGGCAACAAGTGGACTATGTTTCGAAGACAACGAGGCCTCTGTGCTTTTAGGGACAACGAGAAGGCTGTGTTTCGGATAATGTCACTGTGCTTTAGGACGACGAGTAGACTGCGCCTACAGATAGACCATTTTATTGTTCTTTAGAGTAGCAGTCGGGCTTGTGCTGGAGGCAAATAGTGTATTCCAAGTCTTTACTGAAAAAAGGGGCCGTTGAACGGGACGGATACTTGGATCGAAACTGTTGTCTGTGTTTCTAATAGTGGGATGTACTATCTGCGCCTTGCAGGCAAAGAGACATAGTGGGGTACTTGTGCCTCCGGTTGGAGACAAGTTGGCTTTTAAGTCTTCTTTTTAGGAGAAGTAAATGACTCTCCTTGAATGTAGACTCCTTCTTAATTGCCATAATTAATTGGGGAGTTCCAAGGAGTATTTGAACAGTTTGGAGACTCACTTGAATGGGCCTATTAATTAAGATCCATTGTGCCGAGTCTTAGGCTCATCCTATTAATGAGGGAATTTTGATCGTCGGCCAAGTGGCCTATAGTTTGGACCACTCCCGGCCCTATAAAAGGGAAAGTGTTCCTCTGAATAGTCATTATCTTCTTTTTGGCACCCTTGACCACCATGTTTGATCCAGACTTAGCTTCAGACGGCCGCTAACCTTGCATAAGTCGTTGGTTTGGGCTTCTCTCGTTCGAAGGGGCCATGTCCTTGTATAAGAACTCTTTGTAGAAGGAGCCGGTACCGCTCTTGAGAAGTATCGAAGTATCCTCTCTAAGGAGTTTGACTATGGGTGTCGACCGAGTTTGGTTTGGTTGTCAGCCTAAAGCATTGCAGGTTGTACTCTGTTCTGCTCGTCCTGGGCTTTGGGACCTATTTTGCCTTCAGGAAGCTCGGGCCAATAGCTACTTCAGAAAGTTGCTTGCTTTGGCCGAGCAATTGACGCGCGTTTGGAAGGTTGTACGTACAATAAATTTATAATACGCCTTGATGGAAATCAATCTTCTAGTATGTGTACCAAAAAAAAGATGCCTGTACTTTGATGAAGCCTAAGTCTATTATAGACTCCCCTAGGCTCTGCTGAACCTATGATCGTTCCTTTGTAGAAAAAGTAGGATTAGTCCTTCATATATAGCCTTGATGAATCTGTACTAGATCTTTGTAGGCATAATAATAACAGAACTTCTTTCTGAATATTCTGTGGTCTTTTTAATACTCGATCTGCGGCTTCGTATCATCTGCGCTGTGGTGGAGGAATGTTATCAGCTGAGATTTTTCATACTTCTACAAGACCCCCTTCAAAATGTTCCAAACATGAGTCAAGCTCGGGATACTTTGAACAGAAGTATGAACATGTGGCATGAGCGTACGTGCTTAGTGATGTTTCATATTCTTGTCTCTGTGTATATAACTATGAAGAGTCTGTAATAGGTCTTTATAGCCACATGTTTCTGTATAAAAACTCTTTTGTTCCCTCACCTTTTTCTTCAACATAAGGAGGGTACATTATAGAAAAGAAGCTTAACCAGAGGTGATATGAACATGGTAGGCCTAATCTTCGCTGGGAGGCAGAACTATAATTCACAAGTATTATGAACATGAACTATTTTCTAGATAGCCATGATAATCATAGGACCAATACGGAGAGAACGACTACTAGGAGGAAATATGAACATATTATCTTCTTCATCTTGGTGTAGAGGAGCAATCCAGAGGAAATATGGACGTGAAGTGCTTCATCCACTGGCGGAAAGATATAGAAGAAAGGAATCCCCTTACCAGAACCCATAGGCACTCTTAGGGGATACGAGAGCCTATGCCGGTTTCATCTTCAGGCGTAATACTTCTTTAGGAACTTGCCGTTAATGGGCATCATTAGCAAGTCACTATTGGGTTAAAGCTCGACTCTTTGCTGTTTTGGCAAGCATTTTTCATCCAACGCTTCTACCTCTTGTAACTGTCTGCACTGGTTATCTTCGTCAGTTAGCTAATTGGTAATAGCTACCCGTAAGGATAGGATTTGAATTTCCAAGGAGAGCACCGCTTCTCTTTCGTAGACCAGGGCAAATGGAGTTCTGCCCATTGGTGTCCGCACGGTCATATGGTATGCCCATAGGCATTCGCCTAACTTTTCTTTCCAGTCACATTTATTAGAGGACACGACTTTCTTGAGCAGTTTGACGATTGTTTTATTGAATGCTTCAGCCAACCCATTAGCCGTCAGGTTATAGGCTATTGATGCCATGTTCTGTATTCAGTTATGGTCATAAAACTGCTGGAAGACATGGCTCACGAACTGGGGGCCATTGTCATGGACAATTTTTATGGGGATCCCGAACCGATAGATGATGCAGTGCTAGATGAAGCTGATCACGTTCGAGGCTTTTACTTTTGCTAATGACACTACTTCCGCCCACTTGGAGAAGTAGTCCGTGATGGCAAGGATAAATTGATGTCCTTTGGAGAAAAGCAGGCTGATTGGCCCAACGATATCCATTCCCCATGCTGTAAATGGCCAGGGGGCTATAATAGGGTGTTGATGCTTCGAAGGTTGGTGAATGAAATATGACATGCTCGATATTTCTTCACATATTCCATGGCGTCTGCCATTATAACGGGCCAGTAATAGCCCATACGGTACACTCTGTCTTACAACTTGGGCCCGGGTTGATGCGTCCACAGGTCCCATCGTATGCCACTCAGAGTACTTCCTACACCTATGTCTGGGATAGGCACCAGAGGAGGAGTTTGTCGTATGAGCGATGATATAGCATTTTGGTATCTGTGTCATAGAAGAATTGGAGGGAACGTCTCCTAACGGAAGCTACCTCCTTCGGGTCTTCGGGTAGAATCCCGTAGATCGTGTAGTCGATGAACGGGAAACACCAGTATCGTACATCTATATTAGCCTCCTCTTTGACTGAGTAACTTTGGCATGTGTGCAGAGCATTCTTCGAACAGATGAGTTCTCGCCCCATCACTGTAACGGTGTATTGGGATCTTCCAGGAGTTGTGAGAGAGACGGCAAGACCGGCGAGGGCATCTGCCTCCAAATTTTGTAAATGTGGCACATGTTTTATAAAGAAACCTGTGAACGTGGAGATAATGTCGATGGTCGCCTGATGGTAGAGGATTAGGTCCTCAAGGCGGACCTCATATTGCCTTCGAACTTGGCTAATGATCAGCTTTGAGTCCCCATAGGCTTCGATGTAGTCAACGCCCAACTATTTAGCAATTTTTACCTCGATGACGAGGGCGTTGTACTCAGCAACATTGTTGGTACATGACACCATGAGGGAATAGGCACGATGGATGATCAGGCCGTCGGGGGTAATGAGGAGAACCCCATCTCCTGCTATAATCTCACCCTTGGGTCATGTCCTTAAAGTACTATCAAAGAATAGTTTCCATATAGGATTGTCTGAGACAACATTAGATTCTAATACTTTATCGGGGATGTCATCGTAGAGCTTCGACGTCTTTGGCAAAGGGTGTGCTTCTAGGAAATTGACCAACGCTTGGCCTTTAACTGCCTTCTGAGGGCGAACACGATGTCATAAGGAGGTAAGAGTATGGCCCAGGTGGCTAACCTCGAGTTCAATGCCCCTAGCTTGGTCATGAGGACCCTGAGGAGGTTGATTCAGGAGACGACTTGGATCATCAATCCGGTCACATAGTGACGTGTTTTCTGAATAGCGAAGAGTAAAGCAAGACACTCCTTCTCGACAAGATTGTACCGGTGCGCAACTCCAATCATAGTTTTGCTGTGGTAATAGATAGTCTGCTCGTGTCCTTCATCACTCTTTTGGGCCAGTGTTCTGATACTTTGGCCCGAGAGAAGGAGGACATTGCCAATCGCCAGGCCGAATTAGTCCTTGCGAATCAAGTCATGTCTTCAGTTGGAGGTAAAGATACCCAACGTCAGAAAGTTGAGCGAAGGATTCAGGCATCAGTCGACGACCGGAGAGACCACTTGATAGGCCGCTTGGAGGAGCTCCGAACTAAATTTCCTCAGTTCTGATTTTCTTCTCTTTTTTGTCTCTCTCTGTGTGAGAAAATCTCTTTTATAATAGCAAATATATTTCAATCACATATGAAATTTTCTTTGCTTCCCTTTATCTTTTCATATTTATGCTTGTGAATCTGTACAAGGATAGGAATTCTCACAAGGGAACGACTTTATTGGGGACAGGTTGTTTACAAATAGGTAATATGGACGTAGCAAACACCGAATCTTTGCGGAGAAACTTTACTTACTCAGAGGTGATATGGACATGGTAAGGATAGAATCTACCAGGATATAGAACGACTCAGAGGTAATATGGATGTGAAGGGTTCTATAAATGACAACTGTGGAGGATTGTCATGGAAAGGGTGCTTTCCTCAGAGGTAATATGGACATGGCAAGCATCATTCTACTAGAATAATAGTTTAGAGGTAATATAGACGTGGCTGTATTCTAGGGAGTTATGAAAACTTTGGGGTTATCGTAAAGGGGTGACTACTCAGAGGTAATATGGAAGACACAGTTATTGAAGGACACTTTAGAGGTGATATGGATATGAAATATTTTCTATGTGGTCATGATGACACATGTCTTCATGGGAGATGCAACTACACAGAGGTGATATGGACATGGTAGATGCACAACAGGGTGTAAGAAAGAGATCCAGAGGTAATATGGACGTGGAGGGCTTTACTTACTAGGATTTAGTGTAGGAGGGTTGAAAATTTTTTACCAGGATATACGAGCCCTTATGAGGGCACGGGAACCCTTGTTGGTGTTGCTGATGAAGATGGGTTTAGGGGAAGTTTCATCCCCTAAGTCGATCTGGACGACCTCGTCATCGGTGGGAGGCTCTCACTGTTCGAAATGCCATTCCCACTGAGAGCCAAGGCGTTGAGCCCAGGGCTCCTCTTTGAAGAAATCGAGTGCCTGGTCTTCTTCCTCTTCGGGATCGTCTGTGGAAACTATGTTGACGGATAGTACCTTCTGGAGGTCCCGGCCTATACTGGTATCAGAATCTTGGGTTGAAGAATCAGAAGAATGCGAGTGTAGTGTAGCCTCCGGTTCTGAACTCTCTGAAGTGGTTATGGGAGTAATATACCCCAACCCCCGGCGAGTACGTTGCTAGTAGTTTTGAGGTTTTTCCTTCGGAGTATTAACTCATAAGGGAAGCCACCGACCATTGCCGTTGTTCAGCCCTTTATTGCTGTTCAGTTGGTATCCCATCTTCTGGATGAGATTGTTGGCTTGAGTAGCATAGAGGTAGAGCTGTAGCTTACAGTCGTCGGGTTTTGGTTCTCCTGGGGCTGGCCGCTGTGGATGTTCCAGTTGACCGAAGATGATGGGTTGCTCCTCCGGGTTATTTGGCAGGACTAGAAAGTAGGAGCCTTTGGAGGGGACAACTCGCTTTACATGGTTGGAGGTTGTCACTTGCATTTGTAGAGTACATAAAGCGTTGTCTAAGAAGTACTCAGTCTTCCAATGCGCACATGAGTAATTTGAAGACAACTTCCTATTAATAAAATGTGAAATTTTATCCCAAGGGACTACATCATCTAAATATTGTGCTTCGGTATTGGCGCAGACATCATCTTGTAATTCCTCGTGGGCAAGAGCTGCTGCGGAAGGAGGTGGAGGATATTTTTTGCTTCGTCTTGATCACCGTGGGAGGCACAGCTAGAGTATCTTGCGACTTTGAAGAGGGTGTCGGGGCCTTTCGAGGGAGCTTTATTTGTAGGGGATCCTCATTTGATACCGTCGAAGGCGGCCGTGTTGGAGCCTTTTCCCAGAGTTTGATGACCAGGGGGCTGGAGTCTTAGATGGCTTCCCTTTCAGTCGAACCCTTATGGGTCCTTCTGTGACGGCTGCAGCTTCTGCTTCGTCATCAACATCGTTGGACTTGTTGTCCCAGGAGAGTGGTTTGTACAGATCAGCATCCGTATAGTATGCTTCGAGACCTCAGAACGGGTCGATGTCAGCAAACTTCGTTTTGACGATAGCCTCACTGGCCACGTACTTCATGCACTGGTGAAAGGTGGAGGGGACGATCATGTACTCATGGATCCATGGCCGTCCAAGCAACATGTTGTAGTTTATGTCCGCATCGATGATGTCACTGGTGTAGAAGCATGAAAAATCTTAGCTGAAGACATCCCTTCGCTAAAGCACAGAAGATGCAAAAGACTCAAGCTCGGTCTAAAAAGACAAAACAGAAGATATGGAGAGAAGTTCCTTTATTGTCATGTCTACCAAAGTCTAGTACAGACACACCAAGACCATACGTAAGGGACTAATTTTGTTCTTCTACAAAGGATCTAGTACAGATTCGACAGAAGCCTAGAAGGATCTACAAAGGATACAATCTTCATCGAAGCGTAACCTTCCTTCTTCTCGATATACACGCTGGAGGATTGATCTCCACCGAAATAAGTTCTGATATTCTAGTGGGCGCCGCCACTCAAAAGTATATTAGTGACTCCGCACTTAAATAAGAATGAGCCTTCAAGCCAGAGGCGCAGACACCTACCTGTGCCAATCTCAGAAACAAGATGGTGGTAAGGCCCTCCTCCCCTTCTTCTATTTAGAAGCCAATGCCTTTACTCCAGAGGCACAGCTATCTGCCTGCGCCAAACTCAGACACGCAAGGGTGGCATACCCTTCCCTTCGTAGCCAACACCTTTACTGTTCAGAGGCACAGCTACTTACCTGCATCCTCATGAGGTGCAGGATGGTGATATGCTCACACCATCTCTATTCCTACGGTGCAGTCATCTGCTCCGAATCAGAAGCTTAAGTCACTTCTCTACAAGAGACTTAGGAACTCCCATCGCAACCAATACAAGTCAACCTGTCACTCCAAAAGCACAGTAACCTCGCCAACCTGAAGCACAAGCCTACTTGTCGCCTATAGCACAGTGACTCTGGTAGTCCAAAACACGGCTTTGTAAGTTGCTTTATACCCACAGAAGTCTCGTCGTCATTCGAAGCCAAGTCTACTCGTCGCCTGAAAGTACAGAGGTTTCGTCGTCTCCAGAAGCACGGTCTACTCGTCGCTCCAGAAGTTTAGCAACACTTAGTCCTCGCCAGAGGCACAGGAAGCACGGGTCTACCTAATTTATTTGTTTAAACCACCTCTTGCAGAGAAGATTGGGATTAAGTCATGATTGATATCACATAAGATTGATTTAGATCGTAGACGAGTATCGATTAGACTCCAAATCTATAATTAAATCTCAAGATTTACTCGACTGTATCTGAACAAGCAAGTGGGAACATGCCACGTGTTACCTCCTTCGGTTATGCTTACAACCACCAGAGATCTCATTTGAGGGCAATCTCGATGTCCACCGCGTGTCAGCACCGCAGAAGCCCACACCGTGCAATGACAACAGATTCTTTCATATCTTAGGAACCCTAATACACATCGCATATGTGCTCGGTTCTCTATAAATAGAAGGAGTTCTTCTTCTACCAATCAATAGAAATATAGAGGAAACATTGATAATTGACAATCTTCAAAGGAGCAGCGACCTCCATCCACGAAGAGTCGACTACCCTTATCCACCTATCAAACAAAACCCAACCAATCAACCATCTTCAAGGGATCTTCTCTATCACGATCCGCACCCTGATTAGGGGCACAAGTACATGGTTACGTCCAGCCTACGCCGCAGCATCGGCGGTAGAACGCTGTCTAGGTCATCTATAAATACTACAACTAAACAGATAAATGTACCTGTACAGTATATACTCTCCGAATGGAGGTAACATAGCAATACAGTCTCAATCACAAAAACAAACTAAGGTAGATGGTACGAAATGGAAATATCATAGATAAAAATAGGAAATGAGTTCAAGATCCACATAAGTCAGAGCTATACACAAACATCCAGAGTCTCAGAAAAAATATATATATATATACTACAAACTGAAAGTACTAGCTGGCTCGCAGGCCATGCAAACCTAACTGGTGCTAACTACTCAGGGAGTATAAAATCTAGTGGCCAAACTATCAAGCCACAGCCCTGGCTTGAGTTCCCATCTGTCTCGACCCTATAAAAGGTCGAGCAGCCTGCTTCAGAAACATCTGTAAAATTTGTCAACGGTATCCTGTCAGAAAAATCAGCAAGTACAAACACTAACAGCAGTTCCATATGAATTGACAAATTCTATAAGAGATAATATAATAAAATATAAGACAAAGATGTAGGGCGACTTGGGAACCATTCGAAAGTCGAGTTACAACCCTTAACCAAACAAGGACCGGGGTTGTAACCCTTCTTTCAAACGGACTTAGTCTCAATCGAGGTACAGTATAAAGGCATGTAGAGCATGTGAGTAAATGAAATCATAGTATGTTGAGAAAGTAGAGTTGAACTGAAAATAATATACGATAATAAATGTAAAATATGATTTAAATTATTAGAGCGATATGTGATCGTCTAGAGAGTCAAGGGAGAGTTATCCACTTGGCCCGGCAATCTGCGGTGTCCTTAACAGAGAGTCATGCCGTCCAACCTGGATAACTGGCAATGGGGTATCTGCTACACCCTGCGTGAGGTGAGGGTGGCGCTAGCAAAATAGTCACAGGAGGCTTTGATCACATAACCCCTAATAATTCTCCTATCCCCGAATAGTATAGTGGATCTGGACATGACACGTCATGACACAGAATTCCATAAGAGAGTAGCAAGTCCCCTTAGAAATTGGTGTCTATACTAATACATGGAAATAAGACCGAATATGTACCAATATACCATGGAAATCTAGGAACAACATCCCATGTCATGATCCAACATATACTAGTCTGTGAACTATCGTGACTGGGAATCGAGTAAGACACTACAACTGAATCAGATATAACAGATGTCAAGACAATGAAAACTATCAGTAAATGTACCCAACTGCAGTCCTGAGCTGATAAAGTGAACAGACGTTCAGAGAAATCACAGACCTAAAAAAAGATACTATATGTCAAAACATGGTTTAATAATGAAAGGAAAGCTAATCTAGTCATGATATGCAAGTCTAAGTCAAAACTAGGTCAAACTAAGTCAAACCAAGCTAAACTAGGTTATACTAGGTCAAACTAGAACACACAGAGACACACTAGAACAAACAAGGTCACAGGTAGTCAATCCAAGCCAAACTCGGTCAAACTAAGTCAAAGGTTGACTTTTGGTCAACTAGTCAACCCTGGTCAACTCTAGGTCAACCCTAGGTCAAACTAAGCAAATGTTGACTAACAGTTGACTTTCAGTCAACTGGTCAACTCTGGTTTGGTTTTGGGTCAATTCTAGGTAAAGTGTTGACTCGTAGTTGACTTTGGTCAAAAAGTCAACTTTTGGTCAACGGAGGTCAAAACTAGACTAAACTACCTTTATCTAACCATTACCTACCAAGATAACCTATTTCTAACCCCATCTTAACAATCAGAACCCTTCTTATGCTTTACTGCAAATTCCTAATTATACCTCTAATACAAGATACTAACCAACTCTAACATATAACTTCTAACAATCTATTCTAACTTAGAAACGTAATACAACTAACATCCACTAACTAATATCTAACCATAACATATATGTATATATATCCATATCTAACTCTAATCAACTAACATATACCATCTCTAACTAAAAATAATATAGACTAACACAACTAATTATCTAACTTATACAAGATATCACTATCTAACTTCTAAGATATCTCTAACCCCTACATAGATTCTAACATAACCACCGACATACTAACATATCCATACATACAACATTTAAATTTCTCACTACTCCAATACTAACACACACACAAACACATATACCAAATCCACCACCCTTCTCTTCTAACACACCTACACACATCTATATACAAACACGCTACCACTCAACCAAAACACAAATTACTCAACAAACCACACTAGCCTCAAGTCAAATAGGATGGCATGATCCTCCCAACTCTCTCACCATCACAACACAGACACTACACTACCATCTATACAACATCAAACACACACTAGCACACATCCTCTATCAATATCACTTCTCTCTACTAACCACACACATCCTTACATCATTCAAACACACACACTATACTAACATATATTACATAACAATAATATATATATACATATAGATACTATATCATACATATTCTTGACAACCTATGGTACCTACATTCACATGATATCTATACTAGGCTCATAGGTTACATAAAATGCCTACGTCGCGTAGTCACTCTTCTACTTAAAAACAATACAGTACCAATTGGGCCTTCACTAAATTTTTGGATTAAAGTATGTTGTGTCTCTTCGTGTTAGCTTTCCGGAACTTCAAACGGATCACATTTTCGTGTCCGGAAGCTCCCGGAATCGCGAAAACACCGAAACACGTTCTTCTTTCGTACAGCTGACACTCAAACAATTTTGCAGAAATTTCTAGAACGAATTTGGCTTATTAAAATATATATTTGGAAAGCTAACTTCGATACGCTTCTTCTAAAAAAGGTGGAAGATTAATTGGAGTTATGAACTAAAAGTTATGGCCTTTCTAAGTTGCTCTAGCTACTAAAAACGTGGATAAAAATTATGACAAATTTGGGTTGTTTGTACAAAAAATACATGTAGGCCAAAATACTTGGATACCAACATAGCTATCTAAATAAAACTTATTCTAACCATCCTAACTAAGTTCAATCCACTTTCTAACCATCTAACAACACACACAAATAAATATATATATGCACAAACCATACACACCTATATATATATATATAAAGAGACACACCAATCTAAATATAAAATGAATATGATACAATATTATACTATAAAGAACAAATTAGGAACAACTCTCTAAAAATATAAATATGAGATTAAAACACTAATTAATCATTCCTACAGTATATATATATGCATACAAGTGTCCAAAATAGGGATTTTTTCCACTAGGACACAACCACAACACAAAGGACACTCCTATGACCTCCAAATGGACACGAAATGGACACAAATGAAGATACAACCATGGGAGTCATTCCTATGGGTTCAAGATATTCCTATATGTATGCAGGGATAGATTAGAGAAGAGATTATACCTTCCGGGAGAGAGATTCAAAGGAAAATCCTTTCGACACGACACCGACACGTAGAGATTCCAAAAGGACACGAACGAGCTCCGAATCCTCCCAAACTTAGCTAGCACCTTCTAACCATGGAGTAGAGGAGAAATAAAAAAGATTTGGTGGAAGGAGGGGTTGATTTGGTGGAGAAATCAATGGGGTTCCTTTTCTAAATTAATTTGGGGAAGAACAAGAGAGAAAAAGTGGATGAAAAAAATGAATGAAAGAGTGACTCACTCCTTATCCCCCCCATAGGTGGCTGCCCAAAAAGGGTGAGGTGTCCCCATTTTAAATGTCCAAAATGCCCTCCACTAATCCATTTGATTTAAATTAGGAATGGGTTAAAAGTTGAGGTCAATTTAGTCTAGTTTTAAGTCTCTAATTAAACTAAACCTATCCATAAATAATTAGTCAAACTACTAACTAAAATTAATATCATGTGGACTAAAATTAATATCATATGGGCCATGTCTAACTAGTGTGTGGGTCCCACTAGAGTCAAACTACCCCCCCGGGTCTCCGTTTCAAGTCGGATTGAGTTGAAATTCGAGCCCGACTCAAATAACCCCAAAACAATATCATAAATAATAAAATAAATTTCAACCCCAAAATAATATCATAAATAATAAAGTAAATTTCAAAAATATTCAAAAATACAAAATGACAAAAATACCCCTATTTCTGGAAACTGGAGATGACAAATCTATCCACCTTAAAAAAAATTCGTCCTCGAAATTAAAACCAAGCAATCACCAATGCAAAATATCAAAATAAATCAAAGAGGTCCAATGACCAAAATACCCTTGGGCCAAAAATGACACTGAAAGTATCCTAATCACATGGTTAGGATCCAGGTCAAACAGTCCCTAGGGTTTCACTAGTAAAACATCAAAATCACAAGTCATGGCTTAAAACTTTAAAATGATTAAAATCTCCAAAATCAAAGCATAAATTAAATGACAATAATTAAATGACTAAAATTATAGCATTTTAAAATTATACTCAAATAGAAACTAGGTGCTACAAGTCTATCCACCTTAAAAGAATCATCCTCAAAAATTAAAACAAGGTAACCACAGAAAAATTCATGCAATTCGATAATCGTATGCGTCTGTCCAAAATCATGATACTCAGAATCTCCGTCATGACAGTGAGCAAGTCTACGATAATCACAGAGTCGTTGACGATGGTACATACCTCGAGAATTATGATATTTAAAATTTTCGCATTGCCGCATGTTTGGCAGCGAAAACCTTAAATTCCCATACCCAAGAAATACGACCATAATCCGACTATATGTCCTCACTCTGCCTGCTAGCATGACCCTAGAGGATTCTAAAATCTCATAATCGAGATGACCTAGCCTATATGACTTATCTCAGAAGAAATCACATCATAAGTACAAAAATTTTTATTAACCAATCAAGGAACAGATGGAATCAAATTTTAATTGGTTTATAAGGAAGCAAATGCCGCATGAGATCGAAAGATTTGGAAACTGCACTATGCCTTGCTGCTGTCTGAATGTCTTCAACTGTCACGGCGAGAGATCGCCCCTGCTGTCCTTCCCTAGCCTGCGGTACTCTGTCCCGGTCTGTCTGTCTGGCTGCATGAGCAGCACAGTTCCTCATCTGGTGGTCTGGAGCTTCATAATATAAACAAAGTCCAAGCTTCATCCTACAAACCTCCCGAGTGTGCCCCATCTTCTTGTAGAAGGCACACTGGATGGCCTGCCTCTTGCCCGGACCATGCTGCTGGTCGTCATGTGCTGGTGCCTGATGTATTTTATCCTGGCCTCTTCGGATTCTACGAGCGTGGCAATCCTTCAGCTGGTGGTTGGGAACCCCACAGAATAGACTCACACCCAACCTCGTCCTGTAAATCTTCCAGGTGTGCCCCAACTGCCCGCATAAACTGCACAAAATAGTCTGTCTCTGATCCTGTCCCTGCTGAACTGGGGTATCATGAACTGTACCCGGTACAACCCTCTCAATTGCTACCATCATCAGCCGATGGGAGTTCTCTATGCTCTGTCGAAACAGCTCTGTCTGAGCGCTCTGGTTCTGCAACATCTGCTGCAGAAGGTCCATCATCCCTGAGTACCTGTTGGTAGCGGAGACAGCGGTGGAAGAGTCTCAGGAACAACTACGGACGGTCCCGCTGCTGGAGGTGGAAGACCTCCTGGAACTGCCGTCGCTACCCTCGCCTGAAGGGCAGGGACTGAGGTGGTAGCTCCCTCAACTGCAGCTCCCTTTGCTGGAGGTGGAAGACCTCCAGGAACTACCGCTGCTACTCCTGCCTGAAGGACATGAACTGAGACTGCTGCTCCCATAGCCAGAAGTGGAGGTCCTACGGGATCGGATCTCTCTGGAACTACACAACGTCCTGCTGCCTGAGAGCGAGTAATCGCCATCCTGAGGATGAATTGAACCCAAGAGGTCAATATGGCACAAGATAAAATATTATCAAAGGAGGACAATTGAATTCAAATACAAGAAGAGTTGTCATGGTAATCAAAAGATCAGAATTTTCCTAAAATGTGATTGAGTAACTCCTATCATACCCTAGGTCCTATGTCCTAGTCGCAGGCTCGTAATTAGTACTCTAAGTCGAGCACCATTAATAGATCACACTAATTGCGATACTGACCTGCATGGGCCACCACAAAAATGTATCACGACCCGCATCCTGATTAGGGGCACGAGTACGAGGTTACGTCCAGCCTACGCCACAGAATCGACAATAGAACGCTGTCTAGGTCATCTATAAATACTACAACTAAACAGATAAATATACATGTACAGTATATACTCTTCGAATGGAGGTAACATAGCAATACAGTCTCAATCACAAAAACAAACTAAGGTAGATGGCATGAAATGGAAATATGATAGATAAAAATAGTAAATGAGTTCAAGATCCACATAAGTCAGAGCTATACACAAACATCCAGAGTTTCAGAATATATATATATATATATATGCTACAAACTGAAAGTACTAGCTGGCTCGCAGACCATGCAAACCTAACTGGTGCTAACTACTCAGGGAGTATAAAATTTAGTGGCCAAACTATCAGGCCAAAGCCCTGGCCTGAGTCCCCATCTGTCTCGACCCCATAATAGGTCGAGCAGCCGGCCTCAGAAACATCTGGAAAATTTGTCAACGGTATCCTGTCAGAGAAATGAGCAAGTACAAACACTAACAGCAGTTCCATATGAATTGACAAATTCTATAAGAGACAGTATAATAAAATAGAAGACAAAGATTTAGGGCGACTTGGAAACCATTCGAAAGTCGAGTTACCACCCTTAACCAAACAAGGACCGAGGTTGTAACCCTTCTTTCAAACGGACTTAGTCTCAATCGAGGTACAGTATAAAGGCATGTAGAGCACGTGAGTAAATGAAATCATAGTATGGTGAGAAAGTAAAGAAAGTAGAGATGAACTGAAAATAAGATACGATAATAAATGTAAAATGTGATTTAAATTATTAGAGCGATATTTGATCGGCTAGGGAGTCAAGGGAGAGTTATCCACTTGGCCTGACAATCCGCGGTGTCCTCAACGGAGAGTTATGCCGTCCAACTTGGATAACTGGCAATGGGGTATCTGCTACACCCTACGTGAGGTGAGGGTAGCGCTAGCAAAATAGTGACAGGAGACTTTGATCACATAACCCCTAATAATTTCCCCATCTCCGAATAGTATAGTGGATCTGGACATGACACGTCAAGACACGGGATTCCATAAGAGGGTAGCAAGTCCCCTTAGAAACCGGTGTCAATACCAATACATGGAAATAAGACCGAATATGTACCAATATACCATGGAAATCTAGGAACAATATCCCATGTCATGATCCAACATATACTAGTCCGTGAACTATCGTGACTGGAAATCGAGTAAGACACTACAACTGAATCGGATATAGCAGATATCAAGACAATGAAAACTATCAGTGAATGTACTCGCCTGCGGTCCTGAGCTGATAAAGTGAATAGACGCTCAGAGAAATCACAGACCTAAAATAAGATACTATATGTCAAAACATGGTTTAATAATGAAAGAAAAGCTAATCTAGTCATGATATGCTAGTCTAAGTCAAAACTAGGTCAAACTAAGTCACACCAAGCTAAACTAGGTCATACTAGATCAAACTAGAACACACAGAGACACACTAGAACAAACAAGATCACAGGTAGTCAATCCAAGTCAAACTCGATCAAACTGGGTCAAAGGTTGACTTTTGGTCAATTGGTCAACCCTAGGTCAAACTAGGCAAATGTTGACTAACAGTTGACTTTCAGTTAACTGGTCAACTCTAGTTTGGTTTTGGGTCAATTCTAGGTAAAGTGTTGACTTGTAGTTGACTTTGGTCAAAAAGTCAACTCTTGGTCAACGGAGGTCAAAACTAGACTAAACTATCCTTATCTAACCATTACCTACCATGATAACCTATTTCTAACCCCATCTTAACAATCAAAACCCCTTCTTATACTTTACCGCAAATTCTTACTTATACCTCTAATAAAAGATACTAACCAACTCTAACATATAACTTCTAACAATCTATTCTAACTTAGAAACCTAACACAACTAACATCCACTAACTAATATCTAACCATAACATATATGTATATATATCCATCTCTAACTCTAACCAACTAACATATGTCATCTATAACTAAAAATAACATAGACTAACACAACTAATTATCTAACTTATACAAGATATCACTATCTAACTTCTAAGATATCTCTAACCCCTATATAGATTCTAACATAACCACCAACATACTAACATATCCATACATGCAACATTTAAATTTCTCTTCACTCTAATACTAACACACGCACTAACACATATACCAAATTCACCACCCTTCTCTTCTAACACACCTACACACATCTATATACAAACACGCTACCACTCAACCAAAACACAAATTGCTCAACAAACCACACTAGCCTCAAGTCAAATAGGATGGCATGATCCTCCCAACTCTCTCACCTTCACAACACAGACACTACACTACCATCTATACAACATCAAACACACACTAGCACACATCCTCCATCAATATCACTTCTCTCTACTAACCACACACATCCTTACATCATTCAAACACACACACTATACTAACATATATTACATACCAATAATATATATATACATATATGTACTATATCATACATATTTTTGACAACCTATGGTACCTACATTCACATGATATCTATACTAGGCTCATAGGTTACACAAAATGCCTACGTCGCGTAGTCACTCTTCTACTTAAAACCAATACTGTACCAATTGGGCCTTCACTAAATTTTAGGATTAAAGTATGTTGTGTCTCTTCGTGTTAGCTTTTCGAAACTTCAAATGGATCGCATTTTCGTGTCCGGAAGCTCCCGAAATCGCGAAAACACCGAAACGCGTTCTTCTTTCGTATAGCTGACACTCAAACAATTCTGTAGAAAGTTCTTGAACGAATTTGGCTTATTAAAATATATATTTGGAAAGCTAACTTCGATACGCTTCTTCTAAAAAAAACGGAAGATTAATTGGAGTTATGAACTAAAAGTTATGTTATTTCTAAGTTGCTCTAGCTAATAAAAACGTGGATAAAAATTATGACGAATTTGGGTTGTTTGTACAAAAAAACATGTAGGCCAAAATACTTGGATACCAACATAGCTATCTAAATAAAACTTATTCTAACCATCCTAACTAAGATCAATCCTCTTTCTAACCATCTAACAACACACACAAATAAACATATATATGCACAAACCACACACACCTATATATATTTTATATATATATATATATATATATATATATATATATATATATATATATATATATATATATTTTTTATATATATATATATATATATATATATATATATATATATATATATATATATATATATAAAGAGGCACACCAATCTAAATATAAAATGAATATGATACAATATGATACTATAAAGAACACATTAGGAACAACTCTCTAAAAATATAAATATGAGATTAAAATACTAATTAATCATTCCTGCAATATATATATATATATATATATATATATATATATATATATATATATATATATATATATATATATATATATGCATACAAGTGTCTAAAATAGGGATTTTTCCCACTAGGACACAACCACAACACAAAAGACACTCCTATGACCTCCAAATGGACACGAAATGGACACAAATGGAGATACAATCATGGGGGTCATTCCTATGGGTTCAAAATATTCCTATATGCATGTAGGGATAGATTAGAGGAGAGATTATACCTTCCGGGAGAGAGATTCAAAAGAAAATCCTTCCGATACGACACCGACACGTAGAGATTCCAAAAGGACACGAACGAGCTCTGAATCCACCCAAACTTAGCTAGCACCTTCTAACCATGGAGTAGAGGAGAAATGAAGAAGATTTGGTGGAAGGAGGGGTTGATTTGGTGGAGAAATCAATGGAGTTCCTTTTCTAAATTAATTTGGGGAAGAACAAGAGAGAGAAAGTGGATGAAAACAAATGAATGAAAGAGTGACTCACTCTTTATCCCCCCCATAGGTGGCTGCCCAAAAAGGGTGAGGTGTCCCCATTTTGAATGTCCAAAATGCCCTCCACTAATCCATTTGATTTAAATTAGGAATGGGTTAAAGGCTGAGGTCAATTTAGTCTAGTTTTTAAGTCTCTAATTAAACTAAACCTATCCATAAATAATTAGTCAAACTACTAACTAAAATTAATATCATGTGGACTAAAATTAATATCATGTGGGCCATGCCTAACTAGTGTGTGGGTTCCACTAGAGTCAAACTATCCCTCCGGGTCCCCGTTTCAAGTCGGATTGAGTTGAAATTCGAACCCGACTCAAATAACCCCAAAACAATATCATAAATAATAAAATAAATTTTAGCCCCAATATAATATCATAAATAATAAAGTAAATTTAAAAAAATATTTAAAAAAAAGCAAAATGACAAAAATACTCCTGTTTCTGAAAACTTGGGGTGACATTCTCCGCCAGACAGCCTCTTGATCGGTGACCCCAGAGTCCCATCAAAGGTGCCAGAGAGCCATATCAAGGTTGATTCGTCGTTAGATCGTCAACGGAGTAAAGGAGCCACTACAGTGCTCGATCTCCACCATCATACTTTTTCATAAGCCTCTTCTCCCTGTACTTAGAATATCCTGTTTATAACTTCCTTTTTTGTGCACAGATACCTCATACCTTCAATTAGGCAAAAAGTTCATTCAACCTTTTGTTATGTCGAATAAAAAGGTGACTTTGCTGGGGACTACCTTCTCCTCCAACGAGAAGGCGGTGACGCAATTTGATGACAACTTGCTGGGCGTTTCTCAAGACATGCTGGTCGTATGCTTCGACCAGTAGGCTTTTGAAGATCTTCTCTCTGATGAAAAGTCTAAGACTTCAAAGCGGTTCATACAACCGAAGAAGACTCGACGTGTCTGGAGGCCAAAGGCGGCTGCAGCCAGCAGCACGATGGGGAGAACTGCATTTCAGAACCCCCTCAATATCAAGGCCACAGAGAAGATCCCGGCTGCTACAGCCTTATCCCCTCGTTCAATTTCCGTCCCAGAAAAGCATGGCGAAGAATATGGTGGTTCCATGGTTGATTTAGCGAAGGAACTATGCCGAAGGAAGCACGCACCGGTCCAACCCCTCACGATGGGTGTATTACCAGCAAGGATATCTGTCTTCGACAGAATTACTTTCCCTTCAGGTAAACTTTCGACGGACTCTGAATACTACTCATCCGCTTGGGGTAGTAGGAAGAGATCCCAGGTGCCTCGTACTTCGTACAACAAGCATGCAACCCCAGCAGCAGACCAGAGGCCTGTGTTGACAGTAACACATGCAACCGATGGAAAGCTATACAAGACTGGTTCCCGCACTCCGATGCCTCAACCAGTCGAATATTTCTTCCACTAGGGTACTCCTTTGTGTTAGCCAAGGCTGGGGATACATCCCATTGAGAGGAAACCATGCGAGCAGCGTTCCCACAAGAGCGACTGGAGGCTTCCTCGCCAGACCCGCTTTGACAGTGCTTACATGCAACTTCTCTACATGTATAATGGGAGTGCTACGATAAAAGAGCTGACCCACTCCCAACTGAAAGAAGAATCGGTGGCACAAGATGTGCCAAAATCAAGGCACCCTTGTACCCATTACCATTAACTGTCATTGTCAATATATGGCAGCGCGATCGTCGAGTAGGCGCTCCATCTTCCAAAGACTCTAATCCACGTCGACTCCACGCCACAGGCCTAACAAGGGATCGATGAGCCATAGAAAAGATGAGCCCTGTACTGCCACATGCTATGCGGTACAGGGTTCAAGAGCTTTCAAGGAGCCTTCCCAGAATCCTCCCATATCCGTTACTAAATCGAAGAGGAAGTCAGAGAACAACAAAGCTAAGGTACCCGACGCAGGTGTGTTCCAAGGTACTCATTCCAAATCTGCATTGGGTGCCTTATCAAAAACTGGGGGTAGCCAGCCTTCTGTCATAGATAATAACCCTATATTCCAATCTGACGAGGCGCAATACGACACAGATGTCTCCATTGGTACAACCAGTCACCAGACTGGGGTAGCAACCATACTGAGTCCGAAGAAGATCACAATCTTACTGTATATCCTCAGGACAGTGAGCCTCAAGCATCGGAGCCAAAAAGTGAAGGATCTATGGCTCCCTCGAGTCACCCTTACACTCGGTCTGTGTTCATGGTCGATGGCAATGAGGAAGACAACAACGAAGCTCTCAGACGTATTAAAGTCCTTGAGATAAAGTTAGATACGCTGACGGACACCATAAAGGCCATGTCCTCGTTCATAATTGACTTCAAGAGTAGCATGGCCCCCGCTACCTCTACACCGGCACGTGATCCGCCAACCATTGGAGAATCCAGCTGGTTGCCTACTACCAACCAGGTAGGACTATCCACGTCTACTCCATCGGCTACAGGTTCCGCAATGCCGGTCGAGATACAGCAGGCCATCAAGGAGCTGTATGCTCGTCATGATGCCAAAGAAAAGCAAGCAAAGCTCCGAAAGATGGGAATCCAGCAGCCATACCCTGCCGAGTGGGACAACGTCGTCTATCCTCCTAAATGCAATTCGCAGACACTTATACCTTATAAAGGGAAGGGGTCTTCCCGACAATACTTGAGGTATTTTATCTCAGTAATGGGGCACTTGCCAAAGGAAGACGCCCTCATGTCCGATATATTCGTAAGAGCCCTGCAGGGGGTAGCCTATGAGTGGTTCTACAGTCTTCCGGATGACTGTATCTCGTCATTTGAAGACCTGAAGACTCGATTCGTGGGCCAATGCTTCGAAGGCGGCATGGACATGACCATGTCGACCCTCATGGAAATTGTCCAGAAGAAGAAAAAGCATGTCCGTGCATATATTGAGCGCTTTTGCCAGACAGCCCTCACATTACCATCCGGCATGCCCGAGCCCATGCTTATGGACTTCTGTCGTAAGAATATGATACCCACTATAAAATTGTAGCACAGTACACCTTGCATGGAGTGGACACCTTTCATTAGAGAGGTAGATACCGCACAAAGGATAGCCCAGGACGCACAGCTCTTGGGGCTACACTTTCCTGCACCCGAAGACAAGGGGAGACACTCGCACAACAACAGCCTCAAAGATAAAAAAAGGCAAGCAAGCCATGGCCGTCAACATCTCCAAAGGTTCAACATCTGTGAACCCCAAGTCTGCGGAAGCACAGAGGCCGAAGGAGACTTACTCCTTCAATGACGAGGATACGTTGGAGCTCTTTGAGATGCTTACGAAGAGTGGCAAACTGTCAATCCCGCCACCTAGGCGTCCCGATGAAGTGGGAAAGGTGGACCATCCCAAGTACTGCCATTATCACTAGTACGTCCATCACTCAACACAGGACTGCTATGTGTTGAAGGGACAAATTCATCGCCTCATTAACACCAATGTCATATCATTAGATTACGAAGAGAAGACCGTCATAGCCAATATAGTTACTCTCCAGTTTGAGTGTTTTTCAGCCACAGAGGTAAAGATGGCGTCATCCCCATTCCAAAGACGACGATGGAAGTAGTCAACCTTCCGCCAGCATGGGACAACGCTCAAGGGCTCATCCCGTCCTCCACGTCTTAAGGCGAAGTCATGTGGATACGTCCTGACTTGCTTCCCGACATAATGACATCTATGACCCTTCCTGCCAAAGGAAAGAAAAGTAAGGCATGTCGCAAGGTCTCGGTTATGACCGATGATACTTTGGTGACCACCCGCTCGGTACAGAGGCAAGAGAAGATCCAAGCTCCAAACCAGGAGGTGTCTCCACCAGATACTCCCCCTGTCCAAGATATATTAGAAGCAGGTCCACATCAGTTCAGTGAGGCACCAGAGACGGGTCCATCCCGGGCCCCTACCGTGGACAAGCAAAAATAGAAGGAGGTTCACTTCGACAAACCTCTCAGAAAGGATCTGACAATTGGGCCTACCAAGCCCTACAACTTCGATATTCTAGCACATCTGGCTAATACTCCGGCTAGATTAATCTCTTTTCGAGCTCCTCCGTCTCTCTAAAGAGACCCGAGATGCGCTCAGTGAAGCTTTATAGAACGTCGAGTCCTTCCTCACCCAGGTTCAGCCACTGAAAGTGGATCCCGCAGCTTGCCCACATTTCCATAGCATAGTCGAAGTGATTCCCAGTATCACTTGTACCTAACAAGACATGTTGCTAATGAATAACAGGCACAACCGCCCCCTGTACTATACGGGGTATGTCAGTGACATTAAGGTTTACCGCATCTACATTGACACAGGTTCCTCTTTGAGCATTATCCCAAGAAGCCTGCTTCAAACATTAGGGGTTCCGATGCATCGGTTGACAGCCTCGAACACAACAATCAGTGGCTTCAATGCAAAAAAGAGCAAGCCCTTGGACAAAATTTGCCTAAAATGTCAGATCGGCTACCTTCATACTGAATTGACTTGCTCTGTCATTGATGCAGACATAAATTATAATATATTTCTGGGGCGACCATGGATCCATTAGGATATGATTATCCCTTCTACCCTACATCAGTGTATAAAATATGAGGCCAGAGATGGGACTATCAAAACGGAGTTCGCTGATATCGATCCGTTCGAAGAACTTGAAGCCTATTGTACGGATACTGATTTGTATAAGTCAGACCCCTGGGATGACGATCGCAATAATGCAGACGACGAGGCAGAGACAGCTTTAGAAAGCACAGCAGTGGCCGAAGATACTTTAAAGGTACGACCGAAAGAGAGGCATCCCAAGGTGTCAGCGCCTCTTGTTGTTAAGCTTTGGGACAAAGCCCTACCTTCGCCTCCAGTAATGACGGAAGATGGTCAGGCGCCTATACGAATGAAGTTACCCCGGAGGTCCCCAAGGTCGACCATAAAGGCGCAGGAGCATCCGACCACTATTCCCTTGATGGTCAAGCTGAAAGAGAGGCGTCCTCCTTCTCCTCCGACGGTAGCCCTAGCCCTTACTGATGAAGAGCTAGAAGATTACATTTGTGCCGATACAGAGGCCCACTCTTTCGATGACGTAATCCCTTGGGACAAGATATCCCACTTCATCAATAGAAAGTTGTAATCGAACTACTCTGGCGCGTGTTGGAACACCAAGTATTTCTTAGACAATTCTCTGTGTAAACTACAGACGCAAGTGACAACTGCCAACCATGTGAGCCGAGTTGTGTATGCCATTGATTATTAAAGAACAGAACAATTTTATGGGAGGACTGGACTTTTACTTCACAATACAAACTCGTTCGTACAAAGAGAGCCTAGGAACAAAACCTTGAAAAAGCAATCTAAGTACAATTGTTTAGTTTTTTTGAGGGGTGACGATAGAGGCTCGGGAAAGTGATATCAACTCTGCCTTACTCCTTGGACGATCGGTCGTAGCTTCTGCTCTGGCGAAGAAATGCTCTTTGTGTATGCGAGAGTTGCTAGTCTCTATGCTCGGGCTCTGTGCAGATAACTCTCTGTGTGTTTTGCGAAGGAATAATCACATGCTATTTATAAGGCTTTTTGATAAGTAGGGTGTGTAGTAATTGCTCATTGAAAAGTGGGCGGTTGGAGATTGGTTAAGATTAGCCTTAATCTTGTTTGTTGGAGATTAATCTGGGCTGCTTATGTTGATTGGAACAAATCTGCATTGTTTGTTGGAAATCGATCTGGGCAGTTATGATGATTGCAATAAATCTGCATTGTTATGATCTGTTGGTTGCTAAATCCAAGTGGATAAGTCTTAGTCAATATTCTGCCACGTATCCCAACTGCCATTTTTGTGACGAGCCGCATAACTGAGCCGCATAAACTCCTAGTGAACTGGTCCGCATGAAGTCCTATTGAACAGAACCGCATAAGCCCCTTGTAAACTGGACCGCATGAAGTCCCACCGAACAGAACCGCATGAGCTCCTGATGAACTGAGCCACATGAAGTCCTATCGAACAGAACCGCATAAGCCTCTTTGTAAACTGGGCCGCATGAAGTTCCATTGAACAGAACCGTATAGCCCCTTGTAAACTGGGCCACATAAAGTCCCATTGGGACAGAGCCGCATGAGAACCCATCAAAACAGAGCCGCATGAACTCCGTTAAAACTGAGCCGCATAAAGCTCCATCAAATCAGAGCCACATGAGCTCCTTTAAATGATTCGCATAAATAGCTTTAGAATTGGTGGATCGTGCCAACTGTAAAGATTTTCCTCGTCTCTTTAGGAGCACGTCATTATGTCAGAGTCATCATTTTACCTTTATATCAGAGCTGTCAATCCTTTGTGTCAGAGATGTTGTACTGTGTCAGAGCATTTAATGAGCCAGCTGCACAGAGAAATGATGTCCAGTTGTAGAGTCATATTTTGAACCGCATAGGGCCACGTGGCTTTTTCCGAGCTGCATGGAGCTATCGGGGACTTTCGAGCCGCATAAAGCTCTAAGGGGCTTTTTTGAGCCGCATGAAGCTCTAACGGACTGCTTGAGCCGCATGGAGCTCTAAGTAATTTTTGAGCCGCATGAAGGGTCCTACAATATTGAGCCGTATAGAATCTTCTGTTCTTTACCATGCTTCTACAAGATCACCTTCAAAGTTTTCAATTTGTAAAATTGAAATACTTTGAATAAGAAGACTGGCTATGTCCGCATAAACTCCTCGTGCCGTATAGACTCCTCTGGCCGCATAGCCTTCTCTGGCTGCATAGATTTTTCTGGCCGTATAGACTCTTCTCGCCACATAATGGTCCTGTGCCACGTAGGCGTCTCATTTAATTGCCTTTGATTTACTTTGATTTAAAGCCGTCTTTTGGGATAGGATCCCAAGAGTCAGCTTTAAAAATTTATATTTGTGTTCATGATTACGAGTAATCTTCTGCATACAGGGTATAGAAATCCAAGAGTCGGTCTCCTCTCCTAGGTAGTACATGAATAGAAGCGTCCATCAGTCTACAAGCCCCCATGTCTGCCTATAAATACGAGTGCTTTTGGAAGGGAGAGACTCTTTACTTTCTTTTCTTTTCAACTTTTCTTGCCCTAAGTCGTCGTCTTCTCTTCCTTCTTCGATCATCAATGGCTCACAAAGTTTTTTCTAGTGCTGCGGCGAAGGGCAAAGGAGTGGCCTCCTCGTCGGCTGCGGCGGTCGAAGTTCATCCTGACGTTCATCCCGCAATCGATGGTAAGATTTGTGGAGAAGACTATACGCCTCAAACCCTAACGAAAATGGCTATGTTGCATATTTTATGCACAAGCCTTTCTCCTTGGCATTTAATGCGCTCTTTGTCTTCATTGAACTGTCTAAGTTCAGTATGATGAAACCGTATATGCTATACTGTATGGGCCGTATGAACTTTTCATGTCCGAGCTGCATGGGGTATGTCCCATGTTCGAGCCGCATGAGAATCGCTTCATGACTAAGCCGCATAAGCACCTTTAAAACTGGGCCACATAATAACCTACCAAAACTGAACTGCATGAGCTTCTAATGAACTGGGCCGCATGAAGCTCCATCAAATCATAGCCGCATAAGCTTATTTGAACTGGGCCGCATGAGACCCCTTTTAAACTGGACTGCATGAAATCCTACTGAACAGAACCGCATGAGCTTCTGATGAACTGGACCGCATAAAATCCCACTGAATAGAACCGTATGAGCTCCTGATGAACTGGGCCGCATGAAGTCCCTTGAATAGAACGCATATAAACCGACCAAAACAGAGCCGCATGAACTCCGTTAAAACTGAGCCGCATAAGTACCCACCAAAATAGAGCCGCATGAACTCCGTAAAAACTGAGCCGCATAAGGACCCCACCAAAACAGAGCCGCATGAACTCCGTTAAAACTGAGCCGCATAAGGACCCGTCCAAATATAGCCTCATCAACTCTTTTATATATTTTCTGGCCATTTCCTGACTTTGTTTCTTTTATCATTTTTTAGGAATTTGCCAGTTAATGCTGCAGGAGAACCTTTGGTGGGTCGCGCCCAATCGGTTGTGGGCTATAGGTACGACCACATAGTCGAGTTGTGGTGAACCAGCTTCCAAAAGACGAACCCGTGGAGAGGCTGGAAGATATTAAAAAGAAGTCTTTCTTCTTTATCTCAGGGATGATGAACTCAGGGCTGCTGGGGGCAAACACTTGAAGCATGCGTTACTCTTCGGGGATGCCCTGACTGTAAAGAACTCCTAAGTTCTGGACATATATGAGAGTTGGAGATTTACTTCTGACAGGATGGCGATCCATATTCCTCTGATGGAGTGTCATTTTCCACTGTCGTGGTTCAATATGTTGCCCATGGGCAGGAAGATGGAGGATTCCTTGACTCCGACCCGAAACAGGATAATTGTGGGCAAAATTCACTACAACAATAACCTGCGATTAGTGTACGCAGGCAGGGTACCAGTTGTTTGCCATGAAATATAAAAGAACAGAACAATTATCGGAGGACTGGACTTTTACTTCACAATACAAACTTCGCTTGTACAAAGAAAGCCTAGGGATAAAAGCCTAGGTACAGCAATCTAAGTACAATTGTTTATTTTAGATTCTGGGGGTGACGATAGAGGCTCGGGAAAGCGACGACAGCTCTGCCTTACTCCTTGGACAATCGGATGCAGCCTTGACTCCGGAGAAGAACTGCTTGGCGTTGAGGAAGTGCTCTCTTTTCCTTCTCTGTATGTCTCTCTCTCTATGTGTCTGTCTGCAAGGGAATGACACCTCGCTATTTATAGGAATGGGGTCGTCATTAGGGTTTGCAATGATTATCCCTTCTTAAAGTGGCGGCGGCCTGTTGATTGATCAATCTGGGCCATTAGTCTTGAGTGTGATGAATCTGGGCCATTAATGTAGATTGTGCCAAATCTTATAGTAATTAATGCTGATTGTAATAAATCTCCATCATGATGATTTGCTGATATCTGTAAATTTGAATGAATAAATTTAATTCATTCTTCTGCCACGTGTCCCAAATTATTGGGATTTGACCCAATCTTTGGTTACAGTAAATCTGGGTTATTCAGATTGATTGGCTTTATGACACGTATCCTGCCACGTGGCTGAGCCACTGAGGAAATCTGAGCCGCATGAGGATTGAGCCGCAAGGGAGAGCTTCTGTTTGAGCTGAATAAGGTATCTTCGGCCTGAGCCGCATAGAACAGCTTCGGCCTGAGCCGCATAGGGAGTCTCCGCTCGAGCCGCATAAGGCATCTTCGGCCGGAGCCGCATAGGACAGCTTCGGCCTGAGCCGCATAGGGAGTCTCCGCTCGAGCCGCAAACAACTGTCCACGTTTCAAGGCCGTATAGCATTTTCTGGATCTCAGGGGACTGTGTCAGAGATTTCCTTTATTTCCCTAGGAGTCTACCATTATGATAGAGTCATAATTGCATCTTTGTTGTCAGAACTGTCACCTTGTCAGGACTGACAGCCGTCAAGACAATTAATGCAGTATAGGACGAAGGGAAGAACTGTTTGCAAGCCACGTGTCTTTTCTTCTGAGCCGCATGGAACTTATCGAGCCGCATAGTCATTTGAGCCGCATGGATCCCTGAGCCGCATGAACTCTCTGAGCCGCATGGGACTCCCTGGCCGCATGGATCATTTCCATGCTTTTACAAGACCCCCTTCAAAGTTTTCAATTTGCAAAATTGAAATACTTTAAATAAAAAGAATGGCTGTGTATAAATTCTCCTGGCCGCATATGATGTCCTGGCCGCATGGACCGCTCAGCCGTAGGGACTTTCGGGCCGCATAAGTGTCTCAGCCGCATGGACTTTTCAGGCCGCATAGCTGTCTCAGCCGTGGGGACTTCTCGGGCCGCATAGCTGTCTCAGCCGTGGGGACTTTTTGCCACATCATCTTTCCACGTATGGAGATCTTTTGTATTAAATGCTGTTGATTTGCTGTCAGTTTTGAGGTCACTTTTTGGGGCGGGATCCCAGGAGTCTGGCCTTCATTTTAGGCGGCTCGCCTCGATAACCGAAGAGTTGGTTTTCGTTTTGCACAAGAATTGAAGTGCCTTGGTTTTGTTTATAAATATGGATGAGTTCAGTCGGAAGGATTTCTTTACTTTCTCCTTCGTCCCTAACTGTTGCTGTCTTTCCTTTCTTTCTCTATTTCCCTTTTTCGACTGTCGAAAATGGCCTCCAAATCTTCCAAGATCGTCTCCGCTGCTGCGAAAGGCAAGAAGGTGGCTTCCTCGTCGGCCGTCGTGCCCGAAGTGCACCCTAATGTCCACCTTGCTTTCAAGGGTTAGGATTGCTTTTGAATACTTTGAACCCTAAGAACCCATGGCTCTGTTGCATGATTTATGCACAAGCCTTCATCCTTCGTTTGAATCGCCCAAGTTCGATCATGATGGAGCCGCATGTGTTGTATGGGCCACATGACCCTCTCACATCCGAGCCGCATAGGAGAAACCCTATGTTTGAGCCGCATGAGAAGGATTTTGAGTCGCAGGATTACTTCTGCATATGAACCGTATGAAGTCTCCTTTGAACGGAGCCGCATATGTTTCTGACAGACTGGTCCGCATAGAATTTTGCTAATTTGTGCCGCATAAGCTCTTCTACTAGATAGAACCGCATAAGTTCAATCCGGACCGCAAAAGCTCTTTCTGCTAGATAGAAGCGCATAAGTTCAACCGAACCACATAAGCTATCGAATCAGTATCATATAGAACTCTCAATTGATTCGGGCCGCATGAGGCTGTATTGACCCGAGTTGCGTAGGCCCTTTTGAAACCGTGCCGCATGAAACCCAGCGGGATTGAGCCGCATAAGGCTTCGTTTATCTGGGCCACATGGGCTCGTAGGAACTTCTATTTTAAGTGGTTTCGTTGTATCCATACTTTAATCTTGTTTCTTTTGTCCTTTTCCAGTGAACCTCCCAACCAACCCGGCAGGAGAACTTCTGGTGGGTTCAGCTCAATTTGCCATGGGTGTGCAGCTCGATGGCTTAATTCGACATGTGACGGATCAGCTTCCCACCGATGAGCCTCTGGAGAGGGTGGCTGCCATCAACAACCAGCCGTTCCACTTTCTTTGCACTATGATAAATTTGGGGAAATTGGACGGAGAGTATCTGAAACCCATTTTTCTCTTTGGAGATGCTTTTTCCATAAAGAACTCCCGAGTGTTGGACGTTTCTGAGAGCTGGGATTTTACTGTGGACGGGGTGGAGATCCATATACACCAGATGGAGCGGCATTTTCCCCTCTCGTAGTTTAATATGGTACCGATGGGCAGGAAAATGGTGGGCTCCCTAACTCCCACCCAATCAGGGATGTTCGTGGGCAATATCCACTATAATATGAGTATTAAGTCAGCATGCGCGAGCAGGGAGTCGGTCAGTCGGAGTGTGGTGGGGCTGATTCCTGGTACTTTTATAAACGTATCTGGTCCCAACTTCACTTTTACTCGGGCTGACACCTTCCTGAATCAGCTCACTCGCAAGGGGTCTTATCCCGTGGGCAGGTTGTCGCTGCTGAATTGGATAAACCCCATTCCCACATGGGCCAATCTTTCTTCATGGATCCTGAGGAACAACGAAGAATTCCTTCGTGAGATTGATCTTTACTACGCCATCCGGGGCACTTGTTACGGGTTGCCCATTAACAAGCCGTTGTTCATGGCCCTTTTGGAGATGTATAACCGGCGCACTGGGACTTTCTTCGCGTCCGGAGGGGACTTGGGCCTTGCTCTCCATGAAATGTACGCCGTTTCTAAGCTGCCGTAGGGGGGGCGAGGCCTTTGAAGTATACAACCCGACGAATGAAGAATTCGATGATCTGGATCGACGATTCCCAGGTTTCGTTGCTGTATATCAGGAACTGTTGTGCCACCATAGCATCTGCCACCAGACTGCTATCAAGAAGAAAAATAGCTCAGAAGGGAACGCCCCCCATACCACGGCCTGGGTCGTATATCTTTTCAAATTACGTCCTTCCGATCGAGTTTCATCTCGAGGTCCTCAAACCCCGGAGGAGGTAAAGGACCTGATATTGAAGGCCAAAAGGTTGAGGTCCACCCGTGACAGGTTTGGGAGCCGCACTGACTCCTTCAGTTTATTTCCATCATGGTACCCGGCAGATGTCCGAGAAAGCACTCTTGGCCGGGTTCTTGATGGTGTGGCTACGGAATTGGGTAGTCTCAGGAAGGGCAGGTTCTACTGAAAGGATCAGCCGCCACTTCATTCTCTCGCTGTGAAGCTGGTCTTCAAAGTTAGACTGGCCTTTCTGTCGGCCATGGTGTGTAGCATACACCACGGCCTCCGCACCTTTTTGTCCAAAGTCATTGCTCGTGAGGCGATATTGGACTTTGAGCGGATAGAACTACCATACCATTATCTCATGGAGTGGTTATTGATGCACTACCGGACGTTGATGAGACCCGGAACAGAGGATGATGTTACTGCTAATGACGCCTTTCTTTTCTGATACCATCGTCAGTCTTGGGAGTACGACACCATGCCATCCTGTCGGAGGGCGTTGGCGAGGGTTGACGGGCCTGACTTTTTTGTGTCTCTTCCTCAATTTACCCCTAGAGAAGTGAGGGAGGTACATGTTGATGGGCTTGAACCTCCACACCTCTTATCCGAGAAGATGCTTCTTTGGCTGTGCAATATTCACCCCGCGCACCTAGTATATCGTTACCGAAATAACGTGTACCTGGAGCCGTATTTGCCCAACCGGTTTTCTCGTTAATTTGGGTACCGTCAGCTGTTCCTTGACTGCCCCAGTGCTTGTCTGGGCTTTAAGGGCAGTGTTCTCGATGGTATCAGGGATTGGCATTATTATAATGAAGTCCATACCCGGGCTAGCTTCTCGGTCCCTAATGCTAAGGCCTCAGGAGAGATTTTGTACATGGCAGCCCTTTATCATGTTGCGGCGAGCAAGCCTCCTGTTAACTTCGACATGAGCACCAGCTTCATTGCTGGCATTGGCTTGGCCGAGAAGCCCGAAGGATCTAAGAAGAGAAAGAGAGCGGCGAATAGGGTCCCTGTGCCGGACTCAGAGTCCACTGCGGCGGACGAAGAGGATGATGAGCAGGACGCCGATGACTCGTTGCATTCTTCGGACGAGGAGGTGGGGGACCGGCCATCTACTGTGCCGAACGATGAGGTGGAGGATCAACCACCTGTTGTGCCCGGTGCCTCGCACAAACGAGGCAGACGTATGTCCACTGACGATGGCAGGACCTACTCCACGAAGCGGGCTGCGGTAAGACGTTGCAGGCTGTTCGTTGATGACGTTGACGCTGTTTCTGAGGTGGTTGGAATTTCAACTATCTTCCCCTCCCTTTTCTAAGTTAAGGCCTAATCATTTTTCCCTTTGCTCTTTGTAGGTGTCAGAGGAGTCTACTTCTCGGGACTCGACTGCCGAGGTTGATCCGGCCTTGTCTACTTTGGTCAATGATATGTGTACCGCCATTATTTCTGTTGGGGTTCTTCCGAAGGCAGCCGGGGAGTCTCACCTTGCTGAGACCTCAACCCATGGGGACGGGGGCTCTACTGCACCTGTCCCTGAGACAGCCGAATTTCAGCAGGATGATACTGACCTGGCTGGCTCCCCTTCAGGGGTAGCTGGGGCAGAGAAACCGGCTGAATTTGACTTAGAAGCCGCGGGTTGAGAAACTATGCCAGCTGCGTACTAGCTACAGCCTCCATGCTCGTTCCCTGGTAAGATAAGCTAAATCTTAACTTGTGAGTAGGCCTATTTGCTTCATCCTCCTGTCCTTCGGGTTGTATGGATTAATGGTTGCTTTGGACGTACAGGTCCCACCCCTTTATTGCCGGTGACGGACATTGCCGGGGCGGACTTCGCTGGAGGGGATCTGATGGAAGCACGTGTGCCTCCTTCTTTTCCAACCGATATTGAGGGGCCTCCAACCGGGTCGAGTTCGGAAGCCCAAGTGGCAGTACAGCTGGGGCAAGGGACGATGCTTCCTGTGCCCTCCTCTGCGAATATAGTTCCGGGGGTTAACCTTTCCGCCCTGCCGAGCATCCAGGCTCTTCGGGCGGCGGAAGAGGAGCTAGCTGCTATTCATGCATCTTTTCACACAAAATTTGTTTTCCTGGTGGCGGGGGCGGCAAGTTCTGAGGCTACTCCTTCGGTACTGCCCGCCATACTTTCTTTGACGCCGTCCTCTACGGAGGTTTTGGATGAAGTGTCTCAGGATGTGGTCGACAGTTTCCACCGCCACCTGAAGAGGGGGATCGAGGCAGCTGTGGAGAGGGGGACTCCCTTTTCTATGGAGAAGGTGAGGCTTGCCCGGCAGGGCGGGACTGGCTGCGCTTTTGGAGCCTAAGCTGTTAGAGGCTGATCGTCTTGTGGCCCAGTTTCGCGTCCTGCAGCAAGCTGATTTACCCGCGGTAATAAACCAAGAGCGCAATTTCCTCATAATCGCGGTGGAGAAGGTGAGGCTTGCTTGGGAATCGATCAAGCCAACTATATTGAAGGACCGTCAGGATCTGACTCAGTTGTACGATCAATAGAACCGTCGGACTGAAGATTGTGCAGCTCGGGAAGCGGCGGCCTCCCGTGGGGTAGCTGACACCCGGGAGCAGATCCTCGAGCTCCAGAGAAAGCTAGCTTTCCTGGAGTCCGAGCTTGAAGCTGCTCGTACTGAGAAAGGGATTGCCATTCAGGAGGCTGACAAATTCAGTAGGGCTTCTGCCAATCTAGAACTTGCCCTGAAGAAGATGGAGAACGACTGGCAGGCATATATGTATTTGAATGATGCAGAGCAGTTGTCCCAGGAGGCCGAGTGCCGAGCGAAACAGAGGCTTGAGCGGGGGACTGCCTTGGTGAGGAACCGCCTTTTGGAGTTGTGTAATGCCGAGCTATAGTCGGCTTTTCCTTCTTTTGTTTCTGTTCTTCTTTTGTTTTTTCTTTTTGAGAGGGACGTGGTCCCAAAACATGTATTGCTTTTTTTGACTTTCAAATAAAGAGTATTTTCCATTTTACCCTTCATTTATCTTGTTTGTTGTGCTTGTGGTATTGTGGTAGTGTTTGCCCGCATGGGGGACTTGTCTGTGGGCCTGTTACCCTTGGCATACCTTGGTTTTAGGTATGGGTAACAAGTTTGATTTGGGGATACCTAGAACAGTTCCACAATAAGGTCGTCGTGGGTGTTCCGAGTATCGGAAGAAAGAATGCCATGGAGCAGCTGGGCTCCCGGGGCATGATGAGGAATAGTGGGCCTATACTGAGAAACTCAGCACAGGGTATTTGTGGGCCTATTATCCTTGGCGTACCCTGGGTTAGGATACGGATAATAGGATAAAAAAGGGAACCAATATGCTTACTCAGAGGTAATGAGGACATGACAAGCATGAGGGTTTACCGTAGAATCTTCCTACTCAGAGGTGATGAGGACATGGCAGGAGTGGAATCAACGGAAGATATTTGTGGACTTACTATCCTTGGTGTACTCCGGTTGTGGGTACAGATAATAAGTCGAAAGGGATCAACATACTTACTCAGAGGTAATGAGGACATGGCAAGCATGAGGGTTTCTTCGACGGAGCCTTTCCACTCAGAGGTAATGGGGTCATGGCAGGAGTAGGCTCAATGAAGGGGGGTACAGAGAAGGACTCAGAGGTAATGAGGACATGGAAGTTCTATGTAGAGAGGTGATTTGTTTTTGGCGGAATTAAGACGACTCAGAGGTAACATCGACGTGGTCGTTTTGGAAATTTGTGGATCTGTTACCCTTTTTGTGCACTGGAGTGCGGGTAACGGATCATGAGGAAGGAGCTCCTTCAGAAAGAAAGTTCAGAGGTATGGTCATACATAACTTTCCCCGAAGGAGTGACCGGGATGTAAGTTCAGGGGTACCAGCGGGTACATAACTCGACAATCCGAGAATTTTGGAATCAAAGTGCAAGTTCAGAGGTACCAGCGGGTACATGACTCGATAATCTAGGGTTTTGTGAGATTGAGTTCAGCGGTACCAGTGTGTATATAACTCGATAATCTGGAATGTTATGAGAGTGAGTTCAGCGGTACCAGAGGGTACATGACTCGATGATCGGGGATATTATGAAAGTGAGTTCAGCGGTACCAGCGGGTACATGACTCGATGATCTGGAAAATGTAAGAGTGAGTTCAACGATATGAGAGGGTACATGACTCGATGATCTGGAAAATGTCGTTTAGACATAGTATTTTTTCAGGAACTTGCCATTGACGAGCAACATGAACAGGTCTCCGTTTTATTTTGCGAGGCGGTAAGCTCCGTTGGAGAATACAACATCGATGATAAACGGCCCTTCCCATTTTGGCTGAAATTTGCCGGCGATTTTATGAGTCATGACCATCGGCCTCCGAACTGCAAGAACGAGATCTTCCACTTGGAATGTTCTGATTTTAACCTTCTTGTTGAAGGCTCCAGAGATGCGTGCTTGGTATAGCTCGATTCGTTGCTGAGCCAGGAGGCACTTTTCATCTAAGGCCTCCAACTCTTGTAGCCGGCGATGGTAGTTATCGTCCGTCGTCAATTGGTATGTGAGGGGGACGCGAAGTGAGGGTATCTGAGTCTCCAATGGAAGGACTGCCTCACTCCCATACACTAGGGAAAATGGCGTGTTTCCAGTGGCTGTTCGGACTGTAGTACGGTATGCCCATAAGCATTCACCAAGCTTCTTGTTCCAGTCGCGTTTGTTGGAAGAGACAAACTTCTTGAGGAGTTTGATGATTGTTTTGTTGAATGCCTCTGCCAACCCGTTTGCTGTCGGATTGTATGGTGTTGAAGCAATATTCTGGATGCGATGTTTGTCGCAGAACTGGTAGAAGGCGTGGCTTGCAAACTGCGGACCATTGTCGTGGATGATCCTTCGGGGCAGTCCAAAACGATAGATGATATGATACTTGAGGAAGCTAATCACGTTTGAAGTCTTTACTTCTGCGAGCGGAACAGCTTCCGTCCATTTGGAGAAGTAATCTGTGATCGCGAGTATGAAGTGATGTCCACAGGAAGAAGATGGAGTGATCGGACCGATGATATCCATTCCCCATGCTTCAAATGGCCAGGATGCCACTGTCGGATGTAGAAACTCGGATGGTTGGTGGATGAAGTCTGCGTGGACTTGGCAGGTTTTGCACTTTCTTGCATAGTCTATCGCATCCGCTACTATCGTGGGCCAGTAGTAGCCCATTCGGCGGAGACGGTCTTATAATTTGGGGCCAGGCTGATGGGCCCCGCAGACACCGTCATGAGCTTCGCGTACGGCTTCTTTAGCTTCTGCATTTGACAGACATCGAAGCAGTAACCCATCGTAGGATCGCCGATACAGCATTTTTGTCTCTGTATCGTAGAAGAATCTGAGAGAGTGCCTTCTGATGGAAGTGGCTTCCTTTGTATTCTCGGGCGGGATATCGTAGACTACGAAGTCTATGAATGGTTGTCTCCAGTCTGGTGCTATATCGATCATTTGGGCGTAATAACTCGCCACGACTTGAACGTTGTTCGTAGGACAGACCAGCTCGTGACCTATCATGTCAACCGAATGCTGAGTATGGTTTGGAACTGCTAGGGAAGCAGCTAGGCCTGCTAGGGCATCGGCTTCGATGTTCTGTAGTCTGGGAACGTGTTCGATGAAGAATCCCTCAAACGACAAAATAATGTTGATCGCTACTTGGTGATATGGGATCATGTCTTCGTGGCGGACTTCGTACGAGCCCCTGATCTGATTGATGATTAACTGCGAATCGCCGTATGCTTCAAGATACTCTACCTCCAGCTCTTTCGTAAGTGGGAGGCCAATGAACAAAGTGTTGTACTCGGCCCCATTTTTAGAGCAGGGTTCCGTAAGGAAGTAAGCGCGATTGATCACTAGTCCGGAAGGAGAAATCAACACTATCCCGACTCCCACAACAATGTTGCCTTTGGGTCCAGTTCTCGAAGCACCGTCGAAGAACATTTACCATATATCATCGTGGGAGGTCACATGTGAGTCAGCGACCTTATCTGGGATTCCTTCGTACACTCTGGATGACTTCGAGCCTGGACGGGCTGCTAAAAAGTCTGCCAAAGCTTGACCTTTAACAGCCTTTTGCGGGACGAAGATCATATGATAAGGAGACAACAATATTGCCCATGTGGCGAGGCGGGAGCTGA
The DNA here is from genome assembly GCA_029216955.1 of Iris pallida. Taxonomy (NCBI): domain Eukaryota; kingdom Viridiplantae; phylum Streptophyta; class Magnoliopsida; order Asparagales; family Iridaceae; genus Iris; species Iris pallida. Next base: position 24,505 of record JANAVB010000662.1, on the reverse strand, counting down.
GTGCCCCTGGTTTAGTCATGAGGACCCTCAGAGGGTTGACTCGTGAGATCACATGTATGGTTTGTCCTGTGACATAGTGCCGTGTCTTTTGAATGGCGAACACCAAGGCTAGGCATTCCTTCTCCACAGTGGTGTATCGATGTTCTGGCCCAATCATCACTCGGCTGAGGTAATATATAGCTTGTTTATGGCCTGCATCATTGTTTTACGCCAGCAGAGCTCCGAGGGAATGTTCTATTGCTCGTACGTAGAGCAAGAATGGTTTTCCAGCAACCGGGGCTACCAGGACTGGAGGGTTCGACAAATATTCTTTGATGCTGTCGAAGGCACGTTGGCATTCTTCATCCCATACGAACGAGACGCCTTTCTTCATGAGGTGGGTGAATGGCCGACACCGTCCGGAGAGGTTAGAAATGAACCTCCTGATGTAAGCTAGCCTTCCTTGAAGGCCTCTGAGTTCGCGGAGATTTCTCGGGGGACCCATCTCCATAATTGCCTTCGTCTTCTCTAGGTCTACATGAATTCCCTGGGCAGTAATAATAAAACCCAGGAATTTTCTGCTGGATACGCCCAAGAAGGATTTTGTGGGATTTATTTTCAAGTTGTGTGCTCGCATCAGGTCGAATACTGTCCTCAGATCATGCAGGTGGTCTCCCTTATAGCGACTCTTGACGCCGATGTCATCAACATATCACTCCATAGTCTTGCATAAGTGATCTCTGAAGATGATGCTCATGGCGCTTTGGTATGTGGCACCAATATTCTTTAAACCAAAAGGCATGACTGTGTAGCAGTATGTGCCAATCGGTGTTCGGAATGATGTGTGCTTTTCGTCGTCAGGAGACATCTTGATTTGGTTGTACCTCGAGAAACCATCCATGAATGACATGCGTTCGAAGCCGTATGTGTTGTCAATCATGATGTCTGTGATAGGGAGGGGGATTTCATCCTTGGGACACGCCTCGTTCAGATTACGGAAGTCGATGCAGATTTGAATCTTCCCATTCTTCTTGAGGACCGGTACTATGTTGGCAACCCAGTCGGGATGTTGTTCCTCACGAATGAATCCGCTGGCTATCAGTTTGTTGACTTCGGCTTCGATCGCATCCATAATGCCCGGGCGGAAGCGTCGCTGTTGTTGTTTGACTGGCTTCGCATCTGGCCGAATGTTGAGCTTGTGAAGGGCAACTTCAGGGTTTAGTCCTGGCATGTTGTAGGCCTCAAAAATGACAGTCACGCTGAGTTGATCAGAACAAGTCCAACAGTCACGCTGAGTTGATCAGGACAGAGTCAAAAGTCACGCTCAGTTGATCAAGACAATATTTACAAATCACGCTGAGGAGACAACTCATCATTTGTCAGAGAGTAATTATGACTGACAGCACAACAGTCGAAGAATGTCTCTTCGTATGCCACGTATGCACAGAATTCGAGAGATCACAGCCGTCTATTGCGTGATTTTCGAAATCTTCTTCAGCAAGACTCAACCTTCGTCATGTTGGCGAACCAAAAGAGCTTCTTGTCATTTAATGCGACTGACAAAAGCAATCACTGTCAGAGATTTTGTGTCAGTCTAGGCACACCAAATCAAGATAGCTGGCAGTTCTATCTCAAGTCTGCGTGTATTTGTGAGATCTTCATCTCAAACGTGCGTGGATTCTGAAGTTTTCTTCCTCAAGTCTGCGTGGATTCTGAAGTTTTCTTCACCAAATCTGCGTGGATTCTGAAGCTTCCTGCCCCAAGTTTGCGTGGATTTTGAAGCTTTCTACCCTGAGTCTGCGTGGATTTCGTCTTCAACAAGTCTGCGTGGATTTCATCAAATTGGAGTACGTGGCAGCCATGCCACTGATCTCTCGCCTGCGTGTCCTGTAACTTGCACACGACTCATGCATGATCGCCATGTGTCCAACAGTTATAGGCCACGTCCAGTAACTGCTCACAGTCTTGCGTATGTTAAATCCTGCGTGATTTTTAACTAGGTATAGACTGTGAAGTCAGTTATCTTTTCAGTTATTTTTGACTCTATAAATAGAGTTATTTTTCTCATTCATTGTACAGATACATAGTTATCTACTGTCAAAATTTTGAGAGCTTTTCTTCTTCGTATAGTCCAAGGGATAAAGTGATCGTCTTCTAGATCAGATTCCCACAGTTGTAATTTTTCCAGATACACAATAAATAAAGGAATTTATTTATGGAAAACAAATTGGCGACTCTGCTGGGGAAAACCATCTCCTCTTCTGAGATGGCAACAACTCAATGCGACACTTCGTCAATCGGCTCGACGAAGAAGGTGTTGACGATCAAATTCGATCAACTCGCCTATGAAGAAATGTAGCGGGCTAAGAGTGGTAAGCCCACTACAGCCTCCATCATCACTGCCAAGTCGAAGGGACACTCTGTCTATGTCCCTAAGAATCAGTTGGCAGCCAATGGTGAAGTCTCTGCCACAGTGTCTACTCCTCACAATGGCAAGAACTCTACTGCAAGCACGTACACTCTTGTGCGCTCGAAGATGACAGCAATCAAAGGTCACGCTGACAGTACTGGCTCTTTAGCCAAATCCGTTCCAGTGTACAATCTTACATCCAAAAATCACGCTGACAGTACTGGCTCTTTAGCCAAATCTGTTCCAGTGTGTGTCTCCAAAATTAAAAGTCACGCTGACAGTACTGGCTCCTTAGCCAAATCTGTTCCAGCGTACAATTTCAAACCCAAAAGTCACGCTGACAGCACTGGTTCCTTAGCCAAGTCTGTTCCAGTGTGTAATTCTAAAATCAACAATCATGCTAACAGTGCTGGCTCCTTAGCCAAGTCTGTTCCAGCGTGTACTTCCAAAGTCAAAAGTCACGCTAACAGCATTGGTTCTATAACCAAGCCTGTTTCAGCGTGTATTTCATCTAAGAAGAATAGCTCTTTAGCTATCTCTTCTTCTTTGCCAAGTTCCACTAGAACTGGGGGTGGTCTTCCACACAAAGTCCCTTCGAAAAGGAATAACTCTTTAGTTTTTTCTTCTGTTCCTGTAGTTTTTACTTCAGGAACAGCTTTGACTGACAATTTTGTTAGTCAAAGAAAAGAAGATGGTCTTTTGACTACTCTTCCTTCTGGACATTCTATGTCTCAAAACTTGAATGAGTCTAAGAAGAAACATTCCTTAGTGTCTTCTTCTATGACTTCTCCGAATTGGGCACAGAATCTGTCCATAAAAGAGGGTTTGTTACCAACTCCTAATCAAGGGGGTGGTTCAACTTTTCCTTCTCTGTAAATATCTAGGTCAATGGAAGGAAAACTCCATGTTTTCAAAACCAATGTGTTACCTCCAACTGATCTACGAACAAAACTTAACACTTCTGATGTTAAGAAACCATACCAGTTGGAAACAAGGATAAGAGATCCAGATGCAGAGTATGCAAGAAACTATGTGGCTCATATTAATCATTCTCTATATAATCAAGAGCCATTAAGACCCAAGAACAAGAAATATACTCCTCAATATTCACAAACAGATTTACGAGAATATCTTCAACAGAAGAGAAGAAGTGATTCTGTGTCAAAGGACCATGCTGAATGTGACTTCTATCCAAGAGTCATAATTCAATGCAGATGTCAATCAATGGCTTATGACCATGTTGATCATGAATGTGACTTCCAGCCAAGAGTCACAATGTAATGCAGATGTCAAACAAAACGACAATCTGTCTTCAATCGAATTCAGTGTGAACCTATGCCTGATGAAGATGAGCCTTTGTTTGCTTCTGTCAACATGACCTCTCGGGATACTGGGGGTAGAGCTGATAGTCCATATGGAGTATATAGAAACACCAGAGCAAGAGTCTTAGCTTCTAGTCAAAGAAATTTGATCTCTGAAGATGATTCTGAATTTCTGGGAGAATCTAACTTCCCACCTCTTCCTACTGGGGTAGTTCTCCTATAAATGACTTTGATGCACGAAGCAGTGATTCAGAACAAACAACATCCACCAGTTCATCAATAATCTCTCGTACAGTCACGACGTATATGGTGGATGGGAATAATGAATTGAACAATGAACCTTCCTCTTCCTTGACTCCTCAAGATCAAAGAATTGCTTCTTTGGAACAACAAATGAAGTCTATGGCTGATACTATGAAGTCGATGTATGAACTCATGACAGCTCAGATACAAAATTGACAGACTGTACCAGATGTCATACCAACTGACACTGATATAAGTCCAGTACAAGTTCCGCCAACAGTACAATCCAATACTCCTGGACCAGCTCAACCAAACCCTAGTCTCTCTGGAGCTGGGGGTAGTACTTATAATGCTGTTCCTCCTCCCAACTATTCTCTACAAGCTACAACTCCACAATCTTCCGGAGTTATTAATGAAGAATTGAGGAATCTCAAAACTCAATTCGAAGCATTCAAACAGAAAGATGGTTTACAAAGGTTAGGCATCAAGCAACCTTATCCGATAGAATGGAAGCAAGTATCGTATCCTCCTAAATACAAGCCTCCTACTATCTCATTCTATGATGGAACCATTTCTCCAAGTCAGTTTATTAATCACTTTGAAGTGATGACTGATCAATTGCAACCAAGCAACGCCCTCCTTACTCGGGTGTTTGTTGGATGTCTCAAGGGAACGGCTTATGAATGGTATAGAAGTCTCCCAGATAAGAGCATTACCTCATTTATCGGTTTCAAACAGATGTTTCTTGAACGGTTCTATGAAGGGCTCAATGACATGACTATGTCTGCTCTTATTAGAATCAAGCAAAAAAATAATGAAACTACAGAGGATTACATTGAACGGTTTCGAAGAGAAGCTCTGAAGATGCCTCTTGGAACTCCTGATGCTGTCACCATCGACACATACAAATCAAACTTGTTGCCAATCATCAGCATTGGACAGGATCCACCCAATTCCAAGACTGGCCTTCTTTCATAGTTAGTGCCAAGGCTGCAGAAATTAGTGCTGAAACCTTCAAAGGTTTAGGAGTGCAGATGACTCCCAAAGAAACAGGTCAAGGTACTAACAATAAAAACAATGCTCGCAAGGGAAAAGAAACCCTAGAAGTTAATCTTCAGAGCAAAGATGCATCAACTGTTTCTACTTCTACAACTCAACAACCAAGAACACCTCGCCCCAAAGAAAAATACTCTTTCGATGATGACGATGTCCTTGGTATCTTTGAATGTCTGCTGAAAGGTAATAAAATATAATTACCTGAAATCAAGAAACCTGATGAAGCTGGTAAGACATATCATCCCAAATACTGCCCATATCACAGAATGTTGGGTCACACAATTCGTACATGTTATGTACTGAAAGGAAAGATCCAAGAAATGATTAAATCTGGAGCTATCTCCCTTACTCCAAAAGAGAAGACCGTCACCTCCAACGTCGTCTCTATGTAATTCGGAGATTTCCCTTCTCAACTCCTTGAAAGTGGGATCGTTCCTATTCCTAAGGCAACTCTTGAGATAGTGAATATTCTTCCTCCACAATCTGAAGGATTAGTGCCAATCACTTTGGAAACTGGAGAAATCATGTAGATTCATCCTGATCTAGTGGCAAATTTTGAATCTTCTTTTCCTCAAAATACTACTTCTCGAAAGTCCAAGAAGGCTGGAAAAATTAAGTCATGTCATATGACGTCTCTTGGGTCTATCTCTGACACAGTGCCAAAAGAGAAAGAAGAAGCACTTGTTAGTGCTACTCGAACAGGGAAACCTTATCTAAAGGATTATTCCAAAGAATCTTGAGGATACTCCTGATATCCCTCCTGTTGATAAAGACGCTCCTAATGTTCCTCCTGAAGAAGAATCATCCACTGCACCTGTTCCTTCAACTACACCGGTTGAACCTGCTCCTTCCAAGCCCACAGCTCTTGAGAAAGGCAAACAACAGGCTCGGTTTGATAAACCAATCAAGAAGTCCCCTCCTCTTGGACTTCAGAAGCCTTATAACTTCGACATTCTAGCTCAACTTGCTAATACTCCAGCTAGAATGTCCCTCTTTGAACTTCTACGTCTTTCCAAAGAGACTCGGAAGACGTTAAGTGAAGCACTTCTTCAAGCAGACTCTTGTCTTGCACAATTGAAGAAGCCAGATGCAGAACCTGCCACTTGCTTATATTGTAACAGTGTATTGGAGATTATCCCAAATATTACCTTTACACAAGATGACATGCTACTGGAGGATAATCGACATGATCGGCCTCTCTACTACACCGGTTATATCGATACGATGAAGATAGATCGTATCCTTATTGATCCAGGGTCTGCTATAAGCATCATGCCAAAGAGCCTATTGGATGAACTAAAAATTCCTCTTCACAAACTCTCCAAGACGGTTACTACTATCCTGGGATTCAATCAAAGCCGAAGCGAGCCTTTGGGAAAGATTCATCTGAAGCTTCATATAGGCGATTTCAGATCCAAAGTCACTTTCTATGTGATTGAGATCGTGGGATCCTATAATCTTCTTCTTGGGAGGCCCTTTCTTCATGAAAATAATGTGGTGCCTTCTACTCTTCATCAGTGTTTTAAGTACATTGATAGCAATAGAAGAGTACAAAAAGAAGTTGCTGATATAAATCCCTTCCATGGGATTGAAGCGTATTTCAATGATTCCCGAATGTACAAAGAAGAGTATACAAGGGTCATACAAGCTATGGAGAAAGAGGATGCACAAAGTGAGACTTTAATAATCCCTGTTAAAGGGCGAACTACTCAGCAACAATCTTCCAAACCCTCTGGAGAAGGTTCTTTCATCATTCCAGTGAATGGACGGATCTTTCTGTTACCTCAGTCGTCTGCTCAAGACACAATGATCATTCCTGTCAGTGGGCGTGCTACAGTTCCTGTATCTTCATAGGATACTCTGCTAATTCCAGTTGGAGGGCGAATTACTCTTCCATCTCAAGCTTCAAGGGAGCTCACCTCTTCTGAGCCATTTGTTATCGATCTTAATCGAAACAAAGCTTCTTCTCATTCTTCTTCTTCTTCTTCCCCTTTAGTCATTGACTTGGCTAAGATCTCCAAGGCTCAGCCTTCTCCCAATGTAAATATTGCTGCTTTTACATTTAATGAAAAGTCTCCATCTTTGCAGTACACTGATGTGTGTAATTATGTTCATAGTTATTTACATTTGTTAGATGACTTGAACACAATAACCATTGGAGTTGTACAGACTGTTCATACAGATGTATCCCTAGAACCTGTACAATCTTCATACTTTCTAGTTCCCAGCAGAAAGCCAGGAGACATTCCAATATTCTTCTACAAAGGGCCTCAAAGTCCTTCTGATTTAGAAGATGATGACAGAAATGATGATACTGGAAGATTACAACTACGTCGTTATAGTCAGCAATCTAAAGACATCATCAAAAATATGGGCTATGACTTCAGGGCTGGCCTCAATAGTGGAAAAGAAAGAAAAATGCCTGTTCGTATTCCTCCTCTGAAATATGGAAGGACTAAATGCGGATTGGGCTACATTGCTCCTACTCCTTTTATCAATATTATTCATGAAGATCCCGAGTCTGATGATGATAAGAGATCTGATTCTTCCAGTACCACTTCTTGGGATTCTGATACGAGTATCGACGATTTCTACTGTAACATTCTGTCTTCCAACATGGTTTCTATTGACTATTTTGAAAAGTGATTCATACTTGACGGTTCATCCATTCATCTGACGGTTCGTCCGTTCATTAATACCTGACGGTTTGTTCGTTCATCTATCCGACGGTTTGTCCGTTCATTATAATCTGACGGTTAACCCGTTCATTCATCTAGTCTTTTGATTTCCGAGTCTAAAGATCATGAAAAATTGAGTTCAAAGATATTTTTATGTCTGAATTCTATTTTTTCCAATCAGTATTAAACTAAGATCATTTCTGGTTTAATATCATTTGATAGAATTACAAAGCTCGTTTGTATATTCTATTCTACTGAAATATGTCATGTATTATTTACCTCTGAACATATTTTCTATGAATCTATCATCATCAAAATAGCAAAACCAAAAATCAGATCAAGGATTTTTCATTCATTCCAGAATCAAAACATGAAATACAAGTGAAAGTGAAAATAAAAGAGGTTCACTTATTTGGAGTTATCAGCTCTCTAATACGATCTAGAACAGCATTCAGTTTCTCTTCATGAGTCTTTCTAACTCTTTCTGCTGCCACAATTGTAACATTCTGTTCATCAAAAATAATGATGGCAGACTGGCGATGATTGACTTCTTCAATCTGTTCTGCCTGCATCTGTTCTCGTTCCTTCTGAAGAGTCTCACAGTGTTCAGCTTCAGAGATATAAGCAGCAGCAACATTAGCTTGCTCTGTTTCCATGACAGCAATACGCTCTTGAAGACGAGCTAATTCCTCTTTCAATTTCTTCAGTTCTTCAGTCTTGGACGCTTTATCTTTCTCTAAAAACCCTACTCTTCGACAAGCAGCTAATATTTCTTTACCCTTTTCTACTAATTTTTCAGTAGAGGAGGCAAGAAATGCTTCGAGAGCTGCCTGTTGAGATTGTGCTTCATGCTCTAGTTGATCAATCTCAGCTACAGTTAAAGAGTCAATGTCCTCCTTCTTGGTCTCCCAGTATTTTCGGATAGTTGCTTCTAACTCATCTAGGAGATGTTCGAAGAAGATGTACTGAGATTCGCAACCAGCATGTCACAGCGCCATCAGTGGGAACTTGACCATAGTTCGAAGATCAGAAAAGGGCATGGCTTCATCCTTCAAGAAGTGTCTGGAATATGTATCTAGATATGAATAAATGATCTCCGGATACATTCCCAAGGTTCTTGCTAGCCCAGTCTTGAATCCAGGAGTCGCTGTCATCATGGAAGAAGCTTGAATCCTTGGAACAGAAGTATGTGCGACCGGAGAAGTTGGCAAGTGTGAACTCCTTTCATCAGCATAAGCCTGGATAAGCGGAGCATGAGTCGAACTCATTGCTGCAGCAGTTCCTACAGTTAAAGAAAAATATAATCAGCATTTACAAAAAAAAAGAAACAGCGGAAACAGAATCTGAAATAAAGTTCTACCTGGCTGAGGTTCATATTCAGTATGTGGAGGGAGTTTTGCTTCTTCTCGCAGCCGGTCCATGATTGTATTCGATACCTATTTTATATGGCTGCTTCCAGCTCCAGAATTACTGGGTGCTACAGCGTTGTTCGGTGATTGAACAGGTTCAGGGCTAAGCTCCATTTTGTTCCCCTTCACTTTATTCGCATCATAAGGAGTCAAAGTGCCAGCATGCCAGTCTTCTCCTCCTTCAACTTCTTCTTCTTCTTCGTCTTCAGGATGAGCTTCTGATTCAGAATCAATAATATTTACATCTTCATGAGTCTCTGGAACAATGACGATAGCAAGCTCGGTATTGGCTGCCGGTTCAGTTGTCTCTGGAATATCGGTTCGAAGAATGATATCTTGACAAACATTCTTTAACAGATCATCAGCAGCTGATAGCTCAGACGCAGGTACGTCTTCATCGCCTCTGGCCAAAGAAATGTTTTCTTCAGCTTGAATTTCAGGAACTTCTGACTGTTTGGTAGCTTCATCCGGAGTGTTGCTTCTTCAGAGTAATCAATCTGGTCATCCAGTGCTTGAATGACGCCTTCTGTCCCATGCTCAAATGGGATTATCCTCATCTTCGAGGGTTCAATAGCTACTCCACTTGTGGTCGGAGCAGTTGTTTCCTGAACTTGAACAGACTCTACTTCAGTCTGTTCAGTTGAAGCTGTTGCAAGGTGAATATCATCAGATTCGGTCTTCTCAGTAGAAGCTGCTTCATTGATTTCTGGCAAAACTCCTCCACTCATGATCGTTTCTAGGAGTTTGTTGCCCTTAATTTTGCTGACAGACTTCTTGACATATTTGCCTCTTGACCTCCTTATCAAAGGAGCGTCGTCTTCATCAGTCTCTTCGTCTTTATCAGCGGCATCGTCCTCATCAACCGAGATACCGCCTAAAGATGATGTAGCAGTCACTGAGACTCCTTTCTTCTTTTTCCTAGATGTTGGAGACTTAGTACTCCTCTTGGAGATAGTCTCAGATTCATCGCTTCTCTTCCTCTTAGAAAGAGATACGAATATAGGGGAGAGAACTTCATCAGGAAAATTTCCCTCCTGAAACAATTCATACAAAGGTTCAACCTCAGTTGTTTCATCTTCGGGTTCTAGAGGAAAATGTTGAATAACAATCCTCTTCTTTGACCTCTTCGATTCATCCTCTGCAACAAAGGTCTTCAGATTGAAACTCGGCCTAAAAGTGCTCGACGACACATAAAAGCGAGCATATGTATAAAGCATCTTTGGCCCCGAGCTAGATAAAGGACTAGGCATAGAGAATACAACTTTTGTATCCCTAGCCGCAAAATATCTCCAAGCTCGAGCTTCGTCGACAAGCCCTCCACGAGCAGATAAGCAAGAGGTGGCGTTCCCAACGTGAAGTTGATTATAACCGAATTGCCTGGCAAATCGGCTTGGTAAATATGGCTCTAGATACGCCATTTCTTCATGGCGATAAACTAGATGGGAAGGCCGTATCCTCTGCAACCACTGAAAGGCTACATCATCTAACCTGTTCCCCATATAACCATCCATCATGTTTAAGGGCATGCTCTCATAGCCCTGTGGTGGAGGGACACATTGGATAGACCAATGTGATGCCCGATTCAAGACATTTCTGCATTCTGGGAGGGTGTGAACCTTCCAGAACGTTTCTCCAGAGTACCTCTCCAGAAAAAGACTACTACTTCCTCCTGCCCCTGGAGGTATCAGACCATCATGATGAAGGAGAAGCCAACCATAAAGATACGTGAAGGGCATCTCTATCCTTGGGAATTCTTCAGTCATCATCCTCTGAGCAGACAGCATGTTAGTGACGAAATTTCGGAGACCTGCATTCAGCCTACAGGTCATTGCCGATAATAAGTCTAGCTTGTAACCATACACAAGGCGCACCGCTGCAAAGATAACGCCTCTGTGTATCCTGTCCAAGGAACTGGAGCCAGGAACGATGAATCTCCTCAACCACAGAGATAGGAATCCGGCCAGATGACCGTTCCTTGACAGACTCTTTCCACTCTGTCTAACATAAGAGCTGAAAGTGGTTCCAGCTTTGAACTCGTACCAGTCTTCAGTAATAGTGAAATCCTTGCAATCATATTTCTCCAGCAGATAAATGATTTCACCTTCAGAGAGAGGTTTGAAATTGTTGATCTGGTACCATCTCTTCTCGCTTATTTTCTTATCATCCTTTTCACGGTTCATGAAAAGGTAGGACATCCACTTCTGAATATGGTTGCCAGCTTCATCCTTGGAACCCTTGTAATATAGAGTACATGTGCCAAAATGGCACATCATCTCTTCGAATAGATGGACCATCTCTGGGTTCTTCTCTGACAGAAAGTTCAGCTCTTCTGTCGTAGGAACATATTCCTCATACGGCAGCGAGCCTGAAGGCAGGTGTGAGATGTATTCCATCTCATGAAGGGCGAAGCCCATCTCTCCTTTCGGAGTCATAAAGGTTCCCGTCCTATGGTTGTACCTCTCAACCAAAGCCAGGAACAGAAAAGGGTTAGGTTTGAAGCCGTAGGATGAATTGACGACGGCATCATAGAGATTTATCTTCTTCAGCTCAGTTTCAAAATTCTCCAAAGCCCAGTGGACTAAAGTCTTCCATCTCACATTCTCCTGATTCATTAGACCGTTCATCCTCGGCGTCGAATCGGTCGGATAGAATGCATTCTTGTTGGACATGAATTCGTTTATGAAAATGGGCATCCTGAACGGCATCAATATGGATGAATCCTCAGGTGGTATGCATCCAGGCTTCAAACCCCGAAACACTGATACATGATCTTCCGGGGCACTAAAAAATCCCTCCTTCCTGTAAATAATACGGCTTGCCTTCGCCTGCTGATATTCTGTCAAATACCAGGACATCTTTCTCGGATAGCTGGCATGCATAAGTTTCATGATTGACAAGCCCCGGGAAACCTTTGGCCAGTACATGGGTTGTTTTACATCCCCCTCAAAACAGAAGCACACCTTCTCCCTGATGCCCTTCGGCTGAGATTTTTGTGCTGTAGCATCTCCGAACAAGAATGCTGGTTTCTTGTGGGATACCAGATCCAGACTCTGGAAAGGTTGTCCATTCATCAAGCAGAGTAAGGTTGTGTGGTCTTGATTGGCCAACAGTGATAGTCTTGCTTCAGGAAGATCAAATTGAGGGAATGTTATATGAGATAGATCATGCTTAAATGAGATACTCAAGCACCCTTCAAAATCTGCTTCTTCGCTCTGGATGTTCACTACAGGAAATGACAGAAGACAAAGTCAGATATATCTATGTCTATGCATGTATTACAGTATTTGAAAGAAATTTCAAAAGACACGCAGACTCCATATGGATGTACTACTGTGACATGCTGAGCGATTTAGTCATACAGATGATTAATTCACGCAAGGCTCAGACAGATTAGGATGAAAGTCATACATCATTGCCAGAATCACATTTAAGTGAAAATGACAAAAACACGCTGACGGATCAAGACTAATCTATCCAAAAGATGACTCTTAGAAGTCTGCGCAAATATTTTAATATCGACATTTTCTGCCAAAATGAAAAGTCACACAGAGTCATGAGAGCCACGCTCCTTTTTGCCTGAAACACAGAGCTTCGTAAACACGAAGATGTGAAGTATGGTTAACCCTAAAGAGGGAGCATACTTTATTAATATCCTTTGCCCTAAGAAGGGGGGATATATTTCTGAAACTTCATTATTTGTTTTAAAAGATCCTAAAAAATTCTATGTGGAGTTCATCTTCATCGTCTTCGACAGTTCGTGTTCTCCCATCACTTACGATGCATAGGAGCTTGCGGGACTTCTTGTCGAGGAAGTCTGTCAGTTGTGGCACGCGACGAAGTTGCAGGGGCTTTTCCCTTGGTTTGAGTATCAGCTTTTTTGGGAGCCATTGCTGCTGAAAAAGGAGAAGAAGAAGTCGGAGAGGAAGGAGTTTGGCGGAGAAGATGAAATTCTCTTCTGTGGGTTCTCTCTTTCAAATGCAAGTAAAGAAAGAAAGAAGTAATCTATGGCTTATTTATAGGCTTATGAAGAATTCCAAACAGCCCATCATGATTTGCCTCAGTTTAGGAGATTGATACGGGATCCTAACTGCACAGAATCCCAACAGTCCAATCATTCAGGAATAAATATCTCTTTAAAGTCATCTCAGCGTGACTGATTTCATTTTATCATCTCGTTTTCAAAGTATTTCAAAATAATTTTTCAATTTTCGAAAACTTTGAAGGGGGTTTTGTAGGCCTCAAAAATGACAGTCACGCTGAGTTGATCAAAACAAGTCCAACAGTCACGCTGAGCTGATCAGGATAGAGTCAAAAGTCACGCTCAGTTGATCAAGACAATATTTACAAATCATGCTGAGGAGACAACTCATCATTTGTCAGAGAGTAATTATGACTGACAGCACAACAGTCGAAGAATGTCTCTTCGTATGCCACGTATGCATAGAATTCGAGAGATCACAGCCGTCTATTGCGTGATTTTCGAAATCTTCTTCAGCAAGACTCAACCTTCATCATGTTGGCGAACCAAAAGAGCTTCTTGTCATTTAATACGACTGACAAAAGCAATCACTGTCAGAGATTTTGTGTCAGTCGAGGCACACCAAATCAAGACAGCTGGCAGTTCTATCTCAAGTCTGCGTGTATTTGTGAGATCTTCATCTCAAACGTGCGTGGATTCTGAAGTTTTCTTCCTCAAGTCTGCGTGGATTCTGAAGTTTTCTTTACCAAATCTGTGTGGATTCTGAAGCTTCCTGCCCCAAGTTTGCGTGGATTTTAAAGCTTTCTACCCTGAGTCTGCGTGGATTTCGTCTTCAACAAGTCTGCGTGGATTTCATCAAATTGGAGTACGTGGCAGCCATGCCACTGATCTCTCGCCTGTGTGTCCTGTAACTTGCACACGACTCATGCATGATCGCCATGTGTCCAACAGTTACAGGCCACGTCCAGTAACTGCTCACAGTCTTGCGTATGTTAAATCCTGCGTGATTTTTAACTAGGTATAGACTGTGAAGTCAGTTATCTTTTCAGTTATTTTTGACTCTATAAATAGAGTTCTTTTTCTCATTCATTGTACAGATATATAGTTATCTACTGTCAAAATTTTGAGAGCTTTTCTTCTTTGCATAGTCCAAGGAATAAAGTGATCGTCTTCTAGATCAGATTTCTACAGTTGTAATTTTCCCAGATACACAATAAATAAAGGAATTTATTTATGGAAAACACATGTCTTTATAGCTCCAGGCGAACACATCAATATATTCTTTGACAAGTTCTAGTAGCGATTCTCGCTCTTCGTCCGTTAGGCTTTTGCTGACGAAGATCGGTTTTGCCGAGGTCGACCTGTATAACCTCGTCTTCGGTAGGAGGTTCTCGCTGTTTGAACCGCTTTTCCTATTGTGCATCTGGCTGTTGGGCCCACGACTCTAACTTGAGGATTTCAGGAATGTCTTCATCTTCTTCGTAAGCGTCGGCGAATGCCATGTTGACTGACAGGACTTGTCTGAGTACGTCTCCAATGCTGGTGTCCGAATCAGAAGTAGGTGACCCGGTTGAATGTGAATGCTAGTCGCATTCCTCATATGAACTTTCAGGGGTCGTCACGGGCGTAACATACCCTAATCCACATCGGGTCTTGCTGTAGTAGTCCCGTGGTTTGCCAGCCGGGACTGGTGGCTTCAAAGGCAATCGTCGACCGGTACCGTAGTTCAAGCCTGGCGTAGCCTCTAGATCATATCCCTGTTTTTGTATGGGGTATTTGGATTGGGGGCTATAATGATACAGAGGCAGTCTCCCGGCATCTGATTCGAGATCGACCTTCTCTAGGGTGATGGGCTGTGGGTCGTCATTCCGACCGGAGATGATTGGATCCTCCTTCGATTATGTGGTAGGCGTCTTCTATTGGAATGAGCTAGTTTGTGGTGTAAACATTTGTCACCTGTGTGTGTAGGTGAGTGCCTATACCGTGTTCCATAGCATGTATTGTACAAAGCTTATTAAGCTCGAGGTAGTTCAAAGATAGTCCTTTATTGATGAAGTAAGGTATATTTTCTAGCAGAATTACATCATCTGCAAAGGGAACATCAGTGTGGGCAGCCACATACTTGGCCAGCTCCGGTTCTTCTTCGGTCACCCCCTGTATAAATGAGGACTGAGAGAATGACCTGGACAGCTTGATCATAAGGGGTTCCGTTGATGGAGCCGAACGTGGAGTTGTTGGCAAACTAGCGACCCCCAATTTGGTACCCGATGCTGGACGAGGAGTAGTTGGCTCGCTAGCGACCCCCAGTTTGGTATTTGATGCTAGACGGGGAGTTGTTGGCTCGCTAGAAGCCCCCGACCTTGCATCGGGGTGACGATTCTTCTTGGGAAGACGAATCGTCATTGGCTTGTCAGAGGGGTTGAACTTCTCTGCTTGTGGCTGGCCGACTCTCGGTAACCTGATTGTCAGTGGCTCCGTTGTGAGTCTCGGTGCTAGGTCGGTCCTTGGCAGCCGGATTATCATTTGTCCTTCTTGTGCCGAGAGGCTGATCGCATCCTTACGCAGAGCGACCGTAAGAGGTGCAAATTTGCCAGGTTTGTGGGCTTAGAGGTGGATCGTCAGAAGTTCTTCTGATCCTGAGGCCGTTTCAGTTCGAGCATGTACATCTTCATCCAGGTGCCTCTTCGACTTCTCGTATAGGCAAGAATCTAAGTAGTAGGACTCGACTCCTTTGAAGGGATCGATGTCGGCAAATTCTGTCCTCACAAAATCATGTTTGTCGATATACTTGAAGCACTGGTGCAGCGTGGATGGCACGATCATATAATCGTGTATCCAAGGGCGCCCCAAGAGGATATTGTAAGAAGTGTTCGCATCTATGACGTAACAGGTCACTTCTGACTGGAGATCGCCGATTTGGCACTTCAAACGAATCTTCCCAATTGGGTAGCTCCTGCCCGAATTGAAACCGCTGATGGTGGTGCTTGTTGGCGTCAGGTGATGCATCGGAATACGGAGATGATGTAGCAGACCCTTCGAAATGATGCTTATGGAAGACCCAGGATCAATATGCATTCGGTCCACCTTAACGTCTTCGATGTATCCGGTGTAGTATAGTGGACGATCGTGGAGCTTGGTTTTGATGAGCATGTCCTGTGGAGTGAAGACGATATTGGGCATTGATCCTGTGCAAGCGCTGTCTTGGAGATCTGCAGGCGGGCTTTCTCCCGTGAGGTTGACCTGAGCCAGATATGCGTCAGCATTTTGGAGTGCATCGCTCAAAGCTGCACGAACATCCTTTGAGAGCCTCAGGAGTTCATATAATGACAATTTGGCCAGTATGTTGGCCAATTATGCCAAGAAGTCAAAGTTGTAGGGCCTTTCCAGCCCCTGCGGTGCCTCTTTTCGGAGGGATTTGTCAAAGCAAGTCTCCTTCGGCCTAGGCTTGTCGGTCGTCGGAGGCTGAGAAGGTCCTGAAGCGTCAGCGGTAGCTGGCTGATGATCTTTCGTTGAGTTTTCAGCCACGGATTGGGCCTGTGTCCCAGATCGGGTAACGACAGTCGTGACTTCTTCGACATCCACCGAGATTGTGCGGCAGGATCTGACTTTTCCACCTTTCTTCGTACGAGTGGGAGGTGGTGTGGATGAGTCACTTCAGGTACTAGATCCGGATGGACCCATATGATCTCCCCCGTGACGTAGTGAGGGGCACTAGACCAATAACATGATCCCGAGGAGGTGGAAGATTAGCAATCTCTATTGTCGCCAGGGGGATGGGTACCACCCCGTCTTGAGTCTCTGTTGGAGGGAAGCTGTCGAATTATACGGACACCATGTTGGCCGCCACGGTTACCTCCTCGAAGTCGATGGCCAGAGTGTTCGAATCGATGAGATGCTGGATGTATCGCTTCAGTTGGTAGCAGTCGTACGTAGCATGGTAGACGTAGCGGTGATAATGACAGTAATTCGGGTTCTCCATTTCTGCCGGCCGAGGTTCCCGTCTTGGTGGAGGGAGCTGAATTCTGTCTCCTTGTATGAGCATGTCCAAGATGGACTTGAGGTGGCCGTCCTCGAAGGAGTAGTTTATTTGCGGCCATTGTTTGTCTGTCGATTTTGTCTCGGGTTTCTGGGCTGTATCAGCCACCATAGCCTGCTTACCCCTGTTGTCCTGATTGTTAGAGGGGCTACCCCCATTGTCGTTGTTGGTATTAGGATGCTTACCCTTGTTCTCTCCATCCGAGATGTGCAACCCCAGTTGGCGAGCCTTCTTCAATCGTTCTTCGGTACTAGTGGCACTGATGATGAATGTCTTCCAGTCCTTGAATTGACTTTTGCCCATCCAGAGACTGATTGTTGGGAGCAATCTCTTTTGGCAAATTTCAATCAAGGAGGAGTCTGGGTTACCAGACGGCAACTTCATTGCGGTTTGGCAAAATCGCTCGATATAGTTCCTTGTCATCTCTTTCTCCCCTTGGACGACGTCCATGAGGGTGGACATTGTGATATCCTGCCCTACTTCGTAGAATCTCTCCAAGAACATACGTTTGAAGCTGGCGAAGGAGTGGATGCAGTTGTCTGGCAGGTTGCGATACCAGTCGAAGGCGACTCCTTCCAATGCCCCAATGAATAATCATGTGAGGATGGCATCGTCATGAGACAGATGGTCGGTGGTGACCTCGAAGTAAGTGATGTATCGACTTACAGAGGTCTTGCCATCATAAGGGATGATGTTGAATGGCTTATATCTTGGTGGGAAAGGGACATCCCTCCAAGCAGCAGGATATGGTTGCCGTATTCTGAGGTCTTGAGAGTTTTCTCGAGCGTGAAACATGGCCCGGAGCTCCTGGACCTCTCTTCTCACTTCTCGGGCTTCATCCACGGTAGTGGGGGCCGCCATGTCAAGAGGATTCTTGCCCAGATTTGGGGCTGCTGAATTCGAGTCCGCATTGACCGGGGGACCCGTGCTTGTTTGGCCAGGCGTCCCTCCTTGCAGAGTCGAGAGGGCCGCTTTGATCTCGTCTACAGACTTGACCAAGGCGTGCAGTATGGCCTCCAGAGTGTCGATGCGTTGGCGATCACTGGAACCACCTTGGTTGCTGTCTGTCATGAATACCGTTCTCACATGAGGGGAAACGGAAGGAACAGTGGAGGACGTATCCTCTGAGTCATACCCATGTACCGAGAAGTCATCAGGATATATGGGAATGTTCTCCTCTGGCTCGGACTCAGAAGGAATAGTACCCCCGAATTCAGAGCTTACTTCATCTTGAGAGTCGTGGACGTCCTCGGGGACTTCGGCATTTGTTGTATCCTCGGGCTCGTCTCCTTGGAACATCGGATTATCGTGGATGTTCTGAGGAGTGCTACCCCCTGTTTCAATAACCCCCAGCGGTGCGGATGACGAATCTCTGGCTGTAGTGGACTTCGTCTTCGAACGGGTGCCTTGGAATACTCCAGTGGTGGACAGCCGTTTAGACGACAGTTTCTTAGCCGCGGTAGTTGAAATTTTCGGGCTGGAAACGTTCATCTTATTTCCTCTCCCATCAGCAAGAATTTTCTGTGTGGAATTGCAAGAGACGATGGGAGGTGCTTCGTCCTCTGAACTTGGTCGTTGTAGTTTTTGGAAAATAGGCTGCCGGTCTTCTCTTGTTGTCGCGTTGTTGCAACAGCAGTTGACAATGATTTGAGTGCAGTGACATCCATGAGAGGAGTCTTTGCACGCCGAGGATTCTTCTCTTTCCTTGTATTTGTGGAGGATAACCTCACGCAAGTCAGACGGGTCTGGAGCGACCATGTTTGCTCCCTGGGTTTTATGAGGCTTTTGGGAACCACTTCGTCCGTTTGCCGCCGGGGGCTGGACTCGAGTGGTTCTGTACAACTTCCCATTAGAGGCCCACATAATAGTATGTCGAGCGCTCGGATGGTCAGAGGTTGGGACAGTCGACTGAGCTCGCCGCGCTCGTGCTGCCCTTGACTTCCTTACTTGAGCGCCCGAAGGCGTATAATAGGAGGAGTCAGAGTGATGCTGCAGAGAGTCAGATATATTTTTTTGAGCATATGAGAGATCGGGACCATAGGAGAGGCGATCGAAGACTGAGCCTGAGCTGCGAGGAGCAGGCAGTATGCGGTTGGAGTCAGCAGTCTTCATGCAACTGGCAGTTGTAGCCCCATAGGCTTTCTTCATGCGGCTGGAAGTCTCGGCCGCATGTGTTTTCTCCATGCGACTGGAAGATCTGGCCGCATAGACTTTCTTTATGTGGCTGACAGTTCCAGTCGTATGAACATTATACATGCGGTTGGCAGTCTTGGCCGCATGAGTGTTTGGTTTCTTCCTGGAGCACATAGAATTACTCTTTGTCCTTGCAAGTCCAGCATCGTAGTACTTTCCTCTGCCGGACTTGGGGACAGCAGAGTCCTCTATGGCTCGAAGAGGAGCCATACGAGAATCGCCTTCGCCGTCTTGGGTAGCAGAGAGTACTCCGTCCAGGGCTTGTGGAGGTGCAAATAATTTTAGCCTCCACTCCCTGCGAGCCTTCTCTGTGCGGGTTTGCTTCTGGACCAGGCCAGCACTCCCGTCGGAGAGTATTTCTTCAAACACCTGTTGGTCGAAGCGGACGACCATCTTCTGTTGCGTGGAGCCAAGTTTGGCTGCATCCGATTGCGTCACCAACTCCTCAGCCATGGAGAAGTTTGTCCCCAGAAGAGTCGCCATCATGTTTGCCATGAAATATAAAAGAACAGAACAATTATCGGAGGACTGGACTTTTACTTCATAATACAAACTTCGCTTGTACAAAGAAAGCCTAGGGACGATAGCCTAGGTACAGCAATCTAAGTACAATTGTTTATTTTAGATTCTGGGGGGTAACGATAGAGGCTCGGGAAAGCGACGGCAACTCTGCCTTACTCTTTGGACGATTGGATGCAGCCTTGACTCCGGAGAAGAACTGCTTCGCGTTGAGGAAATGCTATCTTTTCCTTCTCTGTATGTCTCTCTCTGTGCGTGTCTGTCTGCAAGGGAATGACACCTCACTATTTATAGGAATGGGGTCATCATTAGGGTTTGCAAAGATTGTCCCTTCTTAAAGTGGTGGCGGCCTGTTGATTGATCAATCTGGGCCATTAGTCTTGAGTGTGATAAATCTGTACCATTAATGTAGATTGCACCAAATCCTATCAGTAATTAATGCTGATTGCAATAAATCTCCATCATGATGATTTGCTGATATCTGCAAATTTGAATAAATAAATTTAATTCATTCTTCTGCTACGTGTCCCGAATTATTGGGATTTGACCCAATCTTTGGTTGCAGTAAATCTGGGTTATTGAGATTGATTGGCTTTATGACACGTGTCCTACTACGTGGCTGAGCCACTGAGGAAATCTGAGACGCATGAGGATTGAGCCGCATGGGGGAGCTTCTGTTTGAGCCGCATAAGGCTTCTTCGGCCTGAGCCGTACAGGACAGCTTCGGCCTGAGCCGCATAGGGAGTCTCCGCTCGAGCCGCATAAGGCATCTTCGGCCTGAGCCGCATAGGACAGCTTCGGCCTATGCCGCATAGGGAGTCTCCGCTCGAGCCGCATACGACTGTCCACGTGTCAAGGCCGCGTGGCATTTTCTGGATCTCAGGGGACTGTGTCAGAGATTTCCTTTATTTTCCTAGGAGTCTGCCATTATGACAGAGTCATAATTGTATCTTTGTTGTCAGAACAGTCACCTTGTCAGGGCTGTCAGCCGTCAAGGCAATTAATGCAGTATAGGACGAAGGGAAGAACTGTTTGCAAGCCACGTGTCTTCTCTTCTGAGCCGCATGGAACTTATCGAGCCGTATAGTCATTTGAGCCGCATGGATCCCTGAGCCGCATGAACTCTCTGAGCCGCATGGGACTCCCTGGCCGCATGGATCATTTCCATGCTTCTACACCAGTCAGCCGCTACGTGATGGGGTTGGCCCCGGGCAGTTTCTAGAATGTGCAGGGTCCCAACTTTAAGTTCTCTCAAGTTGACACTTTTCTGAACCAGCTTGCTTGGAAGGGGTCCTATCCCGTTGGTCGGTTGTCGCTACCGAGTTGGACATACCCCCTCCCTTCGTGGACCAACCTATCTACGTGTATCGTATGAAAATATGAGACTCTCCTACGCGAGATTGGACTCTACCATGCTATTCGAGGTACCAGCTACAGCTTGCCCATAAACAAAAAATTGTTCATGGCTCTGCTGGAGATATACAACTACCATACGGGGACCTTCTTTACACCCGTAGGGGAGATGGAGCTTGCTCTGCACGAGATGCATGACGTCTTCAAGCTGCCTTGGGAAGATAAAGTCTTTGAGGTGTATACCCCGATGAACGACGAGTTCGAGGATTTGAAGGAGAGGTTCCCAGGCTTTGTTGCCATCTACCGGGAATTGCTGTGTCATCACAGCACGTGCCAGCAGCTGTCGAAGAAAAATAATGACAACTCGGAAGGAAACCTTCCGCATACAAAGGCATGACTCGCTTATCTTTTTAAACTCGGTGCCTCAGGCCGGGTTGCTCCCCAAAGTCCTCGCACTCGGGAGGAGGTGCAGGACCAAGTATCGACCGCCAAGAGGGTAAGAACCACCGGTGACAGGTTCGGGAGTCAATCTGACTCTTTTGGTTATTTCTATCAAGCTACTCAGCCATTGTCCGAGAAGGCACTCCTAGCAGGATTCCTGATGGTGTGGCTACGTAATTGCGTAGTGTCAGGAGGGGCTGGTTCTATTGAGAGGATCAGCTACAACTTCATCCTTCTTGCTATGAAGCTGGTTTTCGAGGTCAGACTAGCTCTTCTTCCGGCCATGGTGTGCACATACACCGTGGCCTTCGTGCTTTTTCGTCCAAGGTCATCGCCCGTAACCCGACGAAGGACTTTGAACGCATTGAGCTACCCTATTATTATCTGATGGGGTGGCTGCTAATGCATTGCCGGTCTTTAATAAGGCATGGCCCTGAAGATGGTACATCTGCCGAGGATGCTTTCATCTTCCAGTATCGCCGCCTGCCTTGGGATTGTGAGACTATGCGTGCCTATCGGATGGCACTGGCGAGAGTTGACAGATACACTTTTTTTGTCTATTCCTCGATTTACTGCTGAGGAAGTGAGGGCCATACATCTTGATGGTACTGGGCCTCCCCACTCCTTATCCGGCAAGATGCTCCTTTGGCTGCACAACATTTGTCCTTCAAACCTGGTATACCGCAACCGTAATACTTTCTACTTGGAGGCTTACTTACCCAGTAGGTTCTCCCGCTAGTTTGGGTATAGCCAGTTATTCTTGGACAGTCCCAGCTCTTGCCTGGGTTTTGAAGGTAGCGTCCTTGATGGTATCAGAGCCTGGCACTATTACAATACGGTTCACACCCGTACCAGCTTCTCAGTTCCTGATGCTGGGGAATCCGGGAAGATCTTGTATTTGGCGGCTCTATACCATGTCATGGCGAACAAGCCTCCTGTTGGTTTTGACCCGAGTACTAGCTTCATTGTTGGTACTGGCTTGGAGGAAAAGCCCAAGGGGTCTAAGGCGTGGAAGAAGAGGGAGAACACAGTTGTTGCATCGGACTCAGAGTCTGCCAACACTGACGAAGAGGATGACGAGCATGACCCCGACAACTCTCTTTCTCTCGCAGAAAATGTGGTGGCGGATCAGCCACATGTCGTACCTAGTCCTTCGTGCAAGCGAAGCAGGTGTGAGCCCACCGTTGGCGGCAGAATTTACTCCATGAAATGGGCTGCCTTTAAGCCTCGTGGGTTGCTCATCAAGGAGAGAGGCAAGGATGACGCTATTTTATAGGTGAATTGAATTACAACCACCTTCTTCTTTATCTCTTCTTTTTCCTGAACCATGACCTAATCATTTTTTTCTCTGTAGGCATCAGGAGAAGGGGACTTTCCAGAGTCAGCTGCTGCCTCTGAAGTCAACCCGGCACTAACTACTCTAGTTAGAGATATGAGTGCCAGGATTATTGCTACCGAGATTCTCCCAGTGACGACTGAGGTTCCTTCAGTTGTTGATGTCCCAACCCAGGGTGAGATAGGATCTACTGAACCGTCCCTGAGACTGTTGAACTTCAGCTGGGTGACGCTGATCCAGTCGTATCTCCTTCCGGGGAGGCTAGAGTAGTGGAACCATCTGTATTCGGCTCGAACGTTGCTGGTGAAGAGATTACGGCGGCTGTGAGCAAACCTCAATCTCATCAACTCCCCCTGGTAAGATAAGCCAAGTCTTGACTAGTGAGAAGGTTTATTTGCTCTATCATCACATCCTTCGGGTTAAGCTGATTGATGGTTGCTCTGGACATACAGGTCCTGCTCCTTTACTGCCAACGACGAACATTATCAGGAAAGAGTTGGCCAGAGGAGATCTGGCGGAAGAGAGTATGCCTCCCACCTCCATCTTACATTGAGGGGCCTCCTGCTAGATCGAATTCAAGAGAGCAAACGGCGGAACGGTCGGAGCGGGCAGAACTGGTCCCTACACCCTTTTCTGTTTATGTGGCTCCGGAGCTCAACCTTTCCGCCTTACCGAGTCTCCAGATCCTTCGGGATGTATAGGAGAAAATGGCCGCTATTCAAGCATCCTTTTGCTCGGAGCTTGTTTTCCTTGTGGCAGGGGTATCAAGTTTCGGTGCATCTTCTTCGACCCTGTCAGCTACCCTTCCTTTGACGCTGTCTTTTTGGGATGTTCTGGATGAATCGTCAATGGATATAGTTGACAGTTTTTATCGTCACCTGAGACGAGGAGTTGAGGCTGCGGTGGGGAGGGGGACCACTTTTGCCTTGGCCCGTCAATGTGCCCGGGGCCAGATTGAAATCCTTAGAACCCTCCCCGGTGGGGCAGGGATAGTTGAGCTGTTGGAGCCCAAACTGCTAGAGGCGGATCAGCTTGTGGCCCAGTATCAAGTACTGTGACAAGTCGACCTATCTTCAGTGGTAGATCAGGAGCGTGCCTTCCTCATAACTTTTATGGAGAAGGTAAAGGCCGCACGAGATGCATCCAAGCCGATTATAATGAAGGACCTCCACGATCTGTCTCTACAGTATGATCAGCTGAGCTGCCGGAGAGAGGATTGCATTGCTCGGGAGGCGACAGCCTCTCGCGGGATAATCGACACGAAAGAGCAGATCCTCGAGCTCCAGAGGAAATTGGCCTTTTTTGAATCTGAGCTCGAGGCCTCCCGCAAGGGTAAGGAGCTAATTGTTCAGGAGGCCGACAAAGTCACCCATGCTTCTGCTGACTTGGAGTGTGCTCTAAAGAAGCTTGAAGATGGCTGGCAGGCTCACGCACGTCTGGAGGATGTGGAGCGGTTGACTGAAGAGGCCGAGCACCGAGCCAAGCGGCGGTTTGAGCGGTCGACGGCCGTACTGAGGGACCGTCTCAGAGAATTATGTATCGCTGAACCAT